>CM031241.1:603546088-603693418 GCA_018340775.1 Taxus wallichiana var. yunnanensis | reverse complement strand
ATATGTGAAAAGATGATTCTTTTCCGTTAGCATTATATCAAGCATCTTTGTTGCATAAAATGTAATTGTATGAGTTTGAAAGGAATGAAAATAAGTGTTGATACTTATGTGTTGTATTCTATTCACGAAAGATGAACTTCTTCGGTCTATGTAACGAAGGGGCATACTTATCTTTGTATATTATGGATGCTTTTGTGATTGACAATGAAAGCTTGTAAGTAATTAGACTAAATTCTTATGAGTATTTAGTAGTTCTGATTTGTTCTAGCAAAAGCAATATTGTAATTTAATTATTGTCTCTCTAGAAGATAGGTTAAAAATTGAGCCTAAAAGAAACGCTAAACAAGTTGGATTGAATTACTAATCCCTAGTCCTAAGTATAACGGAGACAATAGTAAATTGGATTCTAAATCATTTATATCTTTAAACTAAAAAGTATGATATAAATTCGGTTAAGAGAAGCGATAGGCAATCAATGGAGTTCGAGATGGCAATCTCAAGCATAGGTTATGAGATATTGTCCCATTCCGTCATTTGCTTTAGAATCGTGGTGTATTCTAATGACTCCTTGATGAGAGCGTGACCGTAATACCTCTACCGTAATGAGTCTTTTAGAGGAGGGTCGTCTTAAGACAAAGAATCCAGGGATTTGGAAAGGCTAACCTTAGGAAAAGTCTTTAAAAGTAATTTAAACTCAAGTGCGTAACGCTTGTTATTGGGTAGATCTTCTTGAGGCGGATTTAAAGGTTGACGACATAAAAGTCGATTGCTGAGGAGCCGTTTGTCCTCAGGAGAAGATTAGGATCTTCTCGGTTACAACAATGCAGGTGACTTATGGCCATACACCCTTTGCATTGATCGCTAAGATTTACACTTGATTTATACGAGTTACCACAGGACCGATTAAGAACGTGGTCATGTTATAAGATCGCCTCGGAGATTTGGGGTATCATGACACCTTTGGTTGAGCCGCAGGTTGAACCGGTATGTCATCATATCCCTAATCCTCGTGGGCATCCATATAACATTATCACCTTGTTAATCGCCTCCCGAGTGATTCATTTGTGAAAGGAAGGACCGATGAGGTCGGTATAAGACATTCTATATAACATATGAATGGGGTGAAGGGCGTATTCAGATTGGCGAGTATGCCGTTAAGGAATGCGAGACATGAACAGTATGTTTCAAATCTTTGGCCAAAGTATCGCATGACTGCGATTGCGTTGTCCTAATTCACCTAGTCTAAGGGATGAGATGCCAATGAATAATGGTAACTTGAGTTATTCGAGGTTAGATTCCTTGGACAGAGCATTCTGAATCCCATTAGGGAAGAGAACCGCGAGTGTTGTGTTAAATAAAAACACTAACTCTTTTTACTCATGAATAGATCGGTAGATTACCGAGAGTCATGGAATGAATAGATCGGGGTATTCCGAGTCATTACAAATTGCGTATGGTTGTCACTGTTATATAAATGGTTATTTGGATTGTGAGTTCTAAATTATGTATTTAGAACCGTATGCAATTATCAAAAAAATAAATTGACTTGTTCTATTGTCTATAATGAGGATGTTACATTGGTGCACCTACTTTAGAAAAATCCTTTACAAATTTTCTATAGTAACTTAAGTAAGACCCATGAAGCTTCTTACTTCGTGCACATTCTTTGGTGAAAGCCACTCGATTATTGCCACTATTTTTGAAGGATCTACAACAATTCCTTCTTTACTTATGACATGACCCAAATAGTGAACTTGAATCAAAGAAAGAACATTTGGATAACTTACCATATAACTTTCTTTTTTTTCTCAAAATTCCCAAAACTATCTTCAAATGCTCATTGTGCTCCTCTACGCTTTTAGAATAAATGAGAATATCGTCCAGAATACAAGTACAAACTTGTCCAGGATATTCTTGAAAAATATTGTTCATTAAGTTCATAAAGGTACATGTGGGTGCATTGGTTAATCCAAAGGGTAGAACCGTGAATTCATAATGCCTGTACCTTATTCGGAAAGCTATTTTATGAATATCTTCCTCTCTAATCCTTAAGCGATGATAACCGGATCGAAGGTCTATCTTAGAATAAACCGCTACTCCACGCATCGATCAAATAGATCGTCGATCCTAGGAAGTGGATATACATTCTTTATTGTTGCTTTGTTCGACATCCAGATAATCAATACCACTGACCTAAGTGTTCCATCCTTCTTTTTCACAAATATCACAAGTAGCACCCCAAGGTGAAACACTTGGTCTAATCAAACCTTGTGTCAAAAGTTCTTGTAATCGTGTGCCTTAAGCTTGACTAACTCTGTAGTAGTCATCCTATAAGGCACTTTGGAAATAGGTTCATTCTAGGTTTGATTTCAATGGTGAAGTCAAATTCTCTCTTGGGTGGTAGCTGTTGATGAAAATCACAGCACCCTAGATGCGAGATCGAGAGCTTCTAGGTTGATCACTTTGGCATCCGGTGTGATTGCATAACATTGAATCCTTCTCTCCAAGTGTGGGACTTGAAAAAATGAGAAAGGATTCTCCGAGAGAAAGGTGGTTCCTATTCCTCTATTCGGATGCACACGAAATATGCAGAGGGTTTTCTCAAAACCTAATCTAATCTTCCAAGAGAGACAAAGGTAAGAAGATGCATAAAATAAATCTAAGCTAATAGAGGTGATGCACTAGGGAATGAAGAACACCTATTTTCCGGTGAACACGAGACCATTTGAATGTGATATAAGATCATGCACATATGACAAAACTGTAGTGAAAGACCGGGAGGATGCAAAATGAACATAGAGAGGGTGAGAATCATCCTGAGACATGCATTACTTGCTCCAAAGATTGATACAATACACTACTGAGAATGCCATGAGGCGAGAATAGTATTACGGTTCAAATGAGAGGTTCGAACTCCACAAATTTGCACGAGGAGAAGAAGGGAGAGGAAAAAGCAGAGAAAAATGTTCGACCTCGAAAAGAAGCTCCTCTTTACAATATATAGAAAGAATGAGAGAGGGAAGAGAGAGAGGAAAGCCAAATCTACCCCAACCACCTCTAGGTTGCATTCCATTCATCTCATTATGGCGAAGTGGTGGATCCTAGCAAAATGGTAGGTTTGTCTAACGAGCGGCGTGACCCAGCCCATGCTGCTGCATTAAAGTTGTTTGTTGAAGCATTACTTCTGCTTGTTATTTCGTGCCAGAGGCGTTTCTTGATTTTCTCTCTCCAAACTGAACCAAAATGCAAGATTGACCCCGAGAATCGTGTAGAGAATTTTACCAGCTTTCCATTGATATAAAGAACGTGCCAATCCGAGCTCTGGATCGAAAGTTATGGCGATCTGAAGATTTAGGGCAAAAACGGGCCAAAACGTGTTTTGAAATCTTTCCCACGCTCTGCCACCTGGATGACACGTGGCACGTGCTGATTGGACGAGCAATTCTCTCTCCTCTACCTTTCGCGGGCTTTCCTTTTGAAATTTCCTTGTGGGCCCCTTAAACTTGGACACGTGGCACTATTTCATTGGTTGGATCGATGCTCGAAACCTCGCCCTTTGACTTTTGGACAATCTCCCTTGTGACACGTGTCGTGATTTGATTAGTCCATGCGGGTTTTCCGGCTTTTCACACCCTTCGCGTCTTTATGTCCCAGGATGTCCCAAACTATTTGGGACAAAAACCTCCGATCCACTCGAAATGGGCTTCCTCGTCCCTCATTTGCCATGACACGTGGCGCAATCGATTAGCTCTCGGCTTTTTTGGCTTGTCCGTGTCCCTCGTGTCTCTATGGCCCCGGATGTCCCGATGAAACTTTCTCTGTTTCACGTCCATTTGATCCCGAGGTGCCGAGGTTGCCGTCCATTTGTCCCAAATGTCCCAAAGTCCCAGCTTACATGGGACAAATTCTTAATTCCCGTCCGGCCGATTCGGGTTTCACGTCCGCGCGTACTCCGCCCGGATGTCCCTTTGACTTCATGGGCCACTGGAGGCTTTTCGGCCGATCCACGCCTAGATGTCCCAAATGTCCCAGAGCTCCTAGGACTAGGACTTAGCCATTTTTGTGATTTTCTGTTTGATCTACTTGCAGGAACTATGAAAACTCGATGCATGTTATCGAAATTTACCACAGGGTGAAATTTTGACAATAGTTTTGACGACTCAGCGGGGTCACCTGCCTGCTAGGTAGAAGATCAGTGGCCTTTTAGCGATCCATTGGGCATGGAGTTATAAGCAATAACTTTGAAATGAGCACGATCTGTGCAACTTCTTCTCCAGCAACACTCTGAACTGTAGAAAACAACCTGAGAGCAGCAAAACCTATGCCAAAGCACTTAGGGAAATAGAAACCTAACTACCACAGGACAATGTGCATACGCACTTGGAGGAATGAAAATCTAAACTAATATTTACAAGGAAAACCTTTTCTTTTTAGTAGCAATGTTTAAGATAGATTCCGTTAACCGGAATCGGAAGTTCCTCTCCATCCAATGCAGACAATTGGAAGGCATTACTATTTTTGCATCCTGTGACCATGTAGGGACCACTCCAGATGGCATCAAACTTGGAATGCCTTCCTGGTTTTTCCCGATCTGCATCCCATTTCAGAACTAGGTCCCCTTCCTGGAAGGTCCTTACTCTTGCTCTCTTATCAAACCATCTTTTTACTAAGGCCTGATCCTTTTCAATCATCTGAACTGCATGTTCTCTGATTTCTTCTAATTCCATCAATTCTGCATACCTGACCTCCATTGGTTCGAACTCAGATAACTCAAACTGCTTCATGAGCTCCAAGGCTGGCAATTCTAATGATATAGGCAATATTGCCTCCTTCCCATAGACCAACTTGTAGGGAGAATTACCTGTAGACCTCTTTGGTGTTATCCTGTCAGCCCATAACGCTGATTTTAGCCTTGTATGCCATGTTCTTTGATTTTCATCCAGAGTCCTTGATGATTTTAGCAAATTCTTGTTTGTGGACTCTGCTGTCCATTACCTACTGCGGGTAATAATTTGAAGAGGTACTCAAATAGATTCCATTCTTGACAGCCCATTCGTAATTTTTGAACCTATGAATGCTAATGCATTATACGATATGATGGTGGCGGCACACCAGAACACTGGTTCTTATGTTTTCATAAAAGTCTAGTATGTTAGACTCACTTGCCTCTTTGAGCGCTCTTTGCTTCGGTCCACTTGGTGAAATAGTCATCCATTTGTAAGAATCCACTTGTGGCCTTGACTCGGGTGGGATTGATGACTCCAGTGAAGTCCAATCCCCATTGCATGAATGGATGATCTCTTTGAAATTGGACAAAGGGGTAGTCTTTCTAACCTTCCTTTCCACTGTGAAGAATGCACATTTCTTGCATTTCTTAACCCATGAGTAGCAATCATTGAATACAGTAGGCCAATAGTAACCAGCTTTCATGATTTTGAGAGATGTTACTCGTGGGGTGAAATGGCCTCCTACCTCCCCGTCATGGAACTCATGTAAGATCCTCTCAACTTTGACTGTCCCAATGCATCTTAATAGAACACCATTGATGTCTTTTTAAACAAAACACCATCAACAAGCACATATGGAACTACTTGTAATATGAAGTACCTTCTTTTTCTTTGCTCATTTACGGAGGGCACATGCCCGTCTGCAGAAATGTATCATATTACTGAGTCCAACGGGAGTGGACACATCATCATTTTCTGTTTTTTGATCATCTTGTAATAGCAGGACAGCGTCTTCTTCATCTTCTGGGTTATCTGGTTGTTTGGAAGCGAGCTGCTCACACAAACCTTTGCCTCTTACCAGCTTGGTGATCTTGATCTCAATGTCATACTCCATGACACGGGTGATCCATCCTGCCCTTTTCTCATTCAAATCCTTGTTGAGGAGGAAGTCCTTAACCCCAACATGTGAGACCAGCAACTGGACCTTGTTGTTTGAGACTAAATGCTTGAATTTCTTCAAGCTTGATTATTGCAAGCACATGCTTTTCAATAAAAGAGTACCTCACTTCGGCAGTCATCTAGGCTCACATTTGAAGAAGGCAATCGGTACATTCATCATTATCTTTGTTACTCTTTGTACAGAATGGCGAGAAATAGTGTCATCACCTCCAAATGCATAGAGGATGAAATCCTTGGAAAAGTCTGGGTTGATGAGAGTGGGTGCTTGGGAGATGGCTTCTTTGATTGCTTCAAAACTCTCCTTGCCTTCTGCCGTCCACTTGAAAGCCATGCTTTTCCTTAACATTTTGGTGATGGGCTTGTGAGGGCTGAAAATCTAGGACAAACCTCCGACAAAGTTTATCCTTCCCGGGAAACTACGAAGGGCTTTCTTGTGGCTTGGCAATGGTAGTGCTCTTATGGCTTCAACCCTCTCTGGATCAATTGCTAATCCTTCCTTGGAGACAATATGGCCAAGGAGCTTCCCTTCATGTGCAAGAAAGATGCACTTCTTAGGATTCAAAGACACTCCAAACTTTCTACACCTTTGAAACACTTGCCTGAGGTGAAAGAAATGGTCTGCTGCATTCTTTGAGAAGACAATAATATCATCTAGGTATATCAGCACTATCTTGTTGATCAAGCCTTTGAATGCCATATCCATAGCTCGCTGGAATGTTGCTCCGGTGTTCGACAATCCAAATGGCATCTTCTTGTAAGCATATGTGCCCCATTTGGTTGTGAAGGCTGTCTTGAACTGGTCTTCCTCCTTCACCATAATTTGATTGAAGCCTGAGTAACCATCAAGTAGTGAAAACCTTTCTGAACCAGCTACGACCTGCAATATTTGCTCCATGGAAGGGAGTGGATAATGGTCCTTGAGAGAGGCTCTATTCAAATCTCTAAAGTCAACACATAGCCTGATCTCTCCACTCTTCTTCTGACTGGAACTAAGTTGGCAACCCAACTAGAATGCTTGATTGGGAATATGATTCTTGACTCAATCAGCTTGTCCAATTCTTTCCTCATGAGAGGCTCCATGTGTGGATTGGTGGTCTCTGTTACGCTTTGACAGGCTTAGTATTTGGATCGATTTGATGGTATCTTTGAGCTAAGTTGGGATTGAAACCTTTCAAGTCTTCATAGCTCCAAGCAAACACATCAGGGAATTCTTGACATAGCTGTATGAACTCACATCTTTCTTGCTTAGTTGTCATCTTTCCAATTTGCAATGGCTTGTTCTCTTCTACCAAGATGGATACGAATCTTCTCTCTTGACTTTGAATGTTTGCTTTCTCCTTTCTAAACTGATCATTGGGGTTAAAAATGGACTCCAAAGTGATAAGTCCCTTGGGCGACTTGTCGGTTCTCGGTTGTATCACTTGGTCACCATATTGTTGTTCCACTTTTCTTGATTCTTAGTGAGAACTCAGCTTCTTCTTCAAGAAATGGATGATTTGCTGGTCATTCTCAAATACTTGCCAAGCGACATCGTTATCCGGCACCAAGGCCTCAAAATCATGTGGATGTTTTGCATACCTTGTCTTGTTGAATGTTTTCTACAATGTCAAAGGCTGCCCCTCTGCTGTGAAGCTTGTCCATGACTTGATTCTCTTTCCTAGGAATAGCTTTAATGCCGAAACCCTCAAAATATTCCATGAGGTCCCACACCTATTCTTGTAGCACTGAGTAGATCATTTTTGGCCGCATGTTGTCCCTTGACCTGATTTACAATCAATTCACTTTCCCCAAAGACTTGCAAGTTCTTTATTTTTTCTTGATTGCCCAAAGTGCATCCCTTGCACCAAGGCTTCATATTCGATGAGTGTTATTGGAGCATGCAAATTGAAATCTAAAAGCTAAATAGTACTTTACTCCTTGAGGTGAAACAAGCACGGCTCCACCTCCTGCACCTTGTCTACTCCTTGATCCATCAAAAACAGTGCCATACCTCATTGTCATCCTTGTGGTTTGGCTTGGTGATCTTAGGAATAGGTTGACTTTCTTCGTGTATACAATAGACTCCTAGCTCGATTCTTCTATTCCTTGATAAGGATCAAAAGCATGCACCTTGTTTGCCCATTCATCAAGAGTCAAATCTAGGATACTTCTAACCTTAGTGTCGGCTTCATCGGTCTTGGGTGATCTTCTTGATCAAATCTTTGAGCAATTGACATTAATCGACTTGGAGTGTAGGGCTCAATATGGAAGTTTGCAATAGGTTCAGATCTGATTGTGGCCTTAGTTCCATATCTCATTCTGAATAGCATGTGTGACCAATCAGCGGACAAATATCCCCCAATCTTGGCAGTGAAGTCCCTTGACAAACATAGGGCAAAGAGTGGTGGAAGGTCTATGACTGACACATCTTGTAAGACAACAACATTTGGACATGCATGCAAGGTAAGACTCAAATTTCTAATCACTCCAACTGTTGCTATTGCTGTCCCATCCAGCTGCACTACTCCCTTAGATGTTATTTCATACTGAAGCCCTAGCTGATCAGCTATTTGTTTGGGCATGACAGAGCTACTTGCTCCAGAATCAATCATGCAATTATGCACTAGCTGATTTCCAATGATTAACGAAACATAGAAAGGAGGGGGTTTCAACATCTTACCTTGTTGTCCTCCATGATTTCCCTCAGGCTGGGCAGCATTTGTAAGCACTTTGTCTTGTATCTGCTTGATTGAAGTTGGCGATCCTTCATGGCGCTTGCGGCGAGATCTCTTTGGCACAGGATAGCTAGGGATTCCCACATAGATATATTGACGTTTGTTTTCTTCATCGATCAGTAATCTTTGAATGGTGATGAAGGATCTCTCTGCTGCCCCTTGGTTTGCACATTTACTCCTTGTATGTGGGCAGCAGATAGTTGCATTTGAGTTGGCCTAGGGGCTGTTCTTGGCTGTCCTTGTGCATTTAAAGCGGGACTTTGCTTGCCCGATCATTTGTGGAGCCATGGAAGGTTGTGGATTGGCTAGGGCTAATGGCTGCTCTTCACCCAAATTTCTCCTTTTTGACCTTGTGTTTCTTTGTAACACCTTGAGAAACTACACAGTTCATGCCACAAAAATCCTCTGCTTGCTAATTTACCAATGTGGTGTCATTTGGGGCTGATTCTTTGTTGGAATGTTTCTTGTTGTTGGCTGTTTTCTTGATTGTTCTCACCCTCCACACCGCATGGTTGTTACCATTAAAGCTTGAGTCAAAGCACCATTGAAGCACATGGATTGATTATGAGGCTCATTACATGGAAAACACCAATCATACTCACAGGTAATGTTGTTTTGTCTTTGGTACTAATGCCCTAGAGGCAGATATGGCATTTGGATTATAGGGATGGAATGGTCTATTGACAGGAGGCCTTGTTTGATTCATATTTGCAGCTGGATTAGGTGGCCTTTGAGGCTGATATGGCTGCCTATTAGGTTGAGCTTGAGGCTGATACGAAGGTCTAAAACCTTGAGCTTGCTGTCTTTTGAGAGTGACCAGCTCATTGCCTAGATTTTGCAATTGCTTCATGACCTCTTGAAGCTCATTTGGGGCACTTGGAGATGAAGTGGAAGCTTCATTTGAACTCTGATTTCTAGGAGTGGGAATAGGAGCTAAGACAGGTGCTTGACTAGCACTTGGGCTCTCTAAACTTGGATATAATGGCATTGGAGGCCTAGGAGCCAATTTACCAGCTTGGATAAGACAGTTTTCGGCTCTAATGGCAATCTTTATAAGCGAGTGAGTAAGGTTGTGCCTCCCATAGATTGAATTAACATAGAAATATCAGAATTCAAAGCTTTAAGATAGTATAGAAAAGCACCTTCTTTGTTGGCTTTGTTGCCCTACTGAATCCTATCCCAAGACCTTTGAAATCTGAAGTTGAAATCGATCATTTGCTTGTTGGGGGCTCTCTTGATAGTTGTCGATTGTTCTAGTAGAGACAAATTGTCTCCCTTTTCTCAAATTGCTCATGAAGTGCAATACACAGGCTGATTCCAGGTTTGTGATAGAGCCGACTCGAGGCTCCTAAACCATTACAATGCTTTCCCCTTGAATGAAGACGCCCGGCAATTTGTGACTACATCCATTTCATTTATCTCATGGATTGCATAGACGTTAGCAATGTCTTTTACATGATCACCGAGAGTGGTATGATTTTCTCCGTGAAAAATGGAATGTTCTTGATCTGCAATTGGGCCCGGATTACGTGCATTGAGGGCGAGTGGGCTGTGCCGGTGAAATTGACAAAGGGATTTAGTGGTTGCGCCATTCTGATTGGTCGAAGGACTCTTGAATACTGAATGAAGGGCCGAGCAGGTGGAGGAGTTGAGAGAGTTCTGTTTGGTGGAGATGGAGACCTTTGAATCCTTCTTCCTCTTGGCCTTCTTCTTGGAGATAATTGCAAGTATTCAAACAGCACTTCTTCTTCTCCAACTCTTGACCTTGTGATTCTTCTCATAAGCTTTCAGGCCTGTACTGCTGAAACCAGTTGATTCTTCCTCTCGGAGTCACCAGATATGCAAACAATAGCTCTTTTCAAGCAAGAAAATTGCAGCAGATGCATATCAACTTTGCTGCAATAAAAATGAGACCTCTAGGTCCCACCGTCGTGCCAAAAGCTGTGATGCAAAATCACAACACCCCGGATGCGAGATCGGGCTTCTAGGTTGATCACTTTGGCATCCGGTGTGATTGCATAACATTGAATCCTTTCTCCAAGTGTGGGACTTGAAAAAATGAGAAAGGATTCTCCAGAGAAAGTGGTTCCTATTCCTCATTCGGATGCACACGAAATATGCGAGAGGGTTTCTCAAAACCTAATCTAATCTGCCCGAGAGAGACAAGGTAAGAAGATGCATAAAATAAATCTAAGCTAATAGAGGTGATGCACCGAGGAATGAAGAACACCTATTTTTCCGGTGAACACGAGACCATTTGAATGTGATATAAGATCATGCACGAGATGACAAAACTTGCGGTGAAAGACCGGGAGGATGCAAAAATGAACACGAGAGAGGCGAGAATCATCCACGACATGCATTACTTGCTCCAAAGATTGATACAATACACTATAGAATGCCATGAGGCAGAATAGTATTACAGTTCAAATGAGAGGTTCGAACTCCACAAATTCGCCTGAGGAGAAGAAGGGAGAGGCAAAACAGAAAAATGTTCGACCTCTGAAAAGAAGCTCCTCTTTACAATATATAGAAAGAATGAGAGAGGGAAGAGAGAGAGGAAAGCCAAATCTACCCCAACCACCTCCAGGTTGCATTCCATTCATCTCATTATGGCAGAAGCGGTGGATCCTGGCAAAACGGCAGGCTGTCTAACAGAAGCGGCGAACTGTCTGCTGCATTAAAGTTGTTTGTTGAAGCATTACTTCAGCTTGTTATTTCGTGCCAGAGGCGTTTCTTGATTTTCTCTCTCCAAACTGAACCAAAATGTAAGATTGACCCCGAGAATCGTGTAGAGAATTTTACCAGCTTTCCATTGATATAAAGAACGTGCCAATCCGAGCTCTGGATCGAAAGTTATGGCGATCTGAAGATTTAGGGCAAAAACCGAGGCCAAAACGTGTTTTGAAATCTTTCCCGTGCTCTGCCACCTGGGTGACACGTGGCACGTGCTGATTGGACGAGAAATTCTCTCTCCTCTACCTTTCGTGGGCTTTCCTTTTGAAATTTCCTTGTGGGCCCCTTAAACTTGGACACGTGGCGCTATTTCATTGGTTCGGGTCAGTGCTCAAAACCTCGCCCTTTGAATTTTGGACAATCTCCCTTGTGACACGTGTCATGATTTGATTGGTCCGCGGGTTTGCCGACTTTTCACGCCCTTCACGTCTTTATGTCCCGGATGTCCCAAACTGTTTGGGACAAAAACCTCGATCCACCCAAAATGGGCTTCCTCGTCCCTCATTTACCGATGACATGTGGCACAATCTGATTGGCTCTCGGCTTTTAGGCTATCCGCGTCCCTCGCGTCTCGTGGCCCGAGATGTCCCAGACAAACTTTCTGTTTGGTGGTCCCGGTGAAGGTTCGCGTCCATTTGTCCCAAATGTCCCGGTTAACTTCGTGGGACAAATTCTTCCAGATTCACCCGTCCGGCCGATTCGCGTGCTTTCGGCCCAGGATGTCCCTTGACTTCACGGGCCGCTGGAGGCTTTTGGCCGATCCGCGCCTAGATGTCCCAAATGTCTCGATTGCTCCTAGGACTAGGACTTAGCCATTTTTCATGATTTTCTGTTTGATCTACTTGCAGGCTGCAAAACTTCGATGCATGTTATCGAAATTTACCTGGGGGGTGAAATTTTGACAACAAGATAACTCCACAGTAATTCTTCGGAAAAACATCCTGAGACTTTGTAATGAGAGGAAATTGCTTCATGGAATCATCATCTTCTTTTGAAGATTCAGATATCTTTACTGCATAAAGGGTACATCCTTTATTTTTAGCCTTTTTAAGCTGCATAGCTGACAGTTTTCTAACTGAAATTTCCCGTTTCACCCCTTGAATCTCTGCTGATTCCAGCTGATCATCTAAACATTTTATGTTCTTTTCATAGTAGTCTACTTTTGCTTTATGGTCAGCTAACCAATTGACACCGATGACAATGTCATACGATCCTAAGGGTGTAACATAGAGGTCAAATTCCGTGGAGAAATTAGGTAAGTCAAGGATTGCCCCAAAAAGACACATACTCACTATATGAACAGAGTTATTACCATATGCGGTCCCAAGGTTTATCCATTTTTCCAGCGTTTCTCTTTTAGTTTAGAAGCAAGTTTATTAGAAATAAAACATTCAAAGAACTCGTGTATCAAAAGAATAGTGACATTATGCCAAATAACTTACACTTAAACTTCTATAGGTGTCACTTGCTTTTTAGCTTACTTGTGCGCTTTCTACGGCATGTATCTTATGCTACCGATTACGATCATCCTTCTTGAAAGGGCATTGATTAGCGTAGTGGTCTTTGCCACAATTGTTGACCTCCTACAGGTCCCTTTTTAGGCTCAAAATTACCTCCAACCTTGTAATTGTCACGCATTTGTCCTCCATAGGACTTCTGTCCATTATTATAGTTTTTAACAAAATTATCCCTTATATTTCCAGCAGGCTTATTTACTGCTGCTTTCTTATTGTTATCTCCTGGGAACTTACTCTTGTTTCCAAACTTTTTCCACGGTCCTTTTAAGGTGCAAGAGAGTTGAAGAAGGGTTTGCGTCTTCTTCCGCACTTCCTCCTTATGCGCGAAAATAGCCTTTAATTTCTGTTCTTCTTGCCTTATGGCCTTCTCAACAACTCCTTCCATAGTGGTTGGACTCGTGAACATCGACCTCTCCCCTATCACGATTCAATCCCATGATGAATTTCCGTATCCCGAATTTTTAAATCGGTTTGATCTGCGGCACATACTTGAGGAGTTTTGTAAACCGCTCCCGAGTCGATTCTTCGTTAACTTCCCTTGGGTCAAGTTCTGAAATTCTGTCATTTTCGATCATAGAAAAGTTGTGGCAGCCAACGTTGCCTAAAATAGCCTTTAAATTGATCCCAAGTGATATTGGTCTCATCAATGTTTAGCTCAGCTTTTCGGCTATCCCACCACGAAGATGCTTCGTGGGAAAGTTGATAGGCTCCCCAAATAGCTTTGGTTTCCTCTGAGAAGTTCCTTATTGCAAAGTACTTCTCCATTTCATTGAGCTAGTTCTTAGCTCCATCTCCTAATGTGGTGCCATCATACTTAGGTGGGCTTATCCTTTTTATATCATCAGTGAGTTCTGCTACCAATCTGGCCTTTTTGTTTTCTAGTTGGACAAGTGCATTCCCAGTGCATTAACATCAACACACATATTGGGGTTGTCCTCGGGAGGTTGCTTGATTGTTATTATCACTTCTTCATCCTCCTCATTTCCCATCACCATTTGTTCAAGTACGACTAAATGATCTCTTGTGTCCAATAGGGCAGCGAGGATCTCATCAAGTTTTGGGTTGTTGCCGCCCTCCTTCGGTGGAGCATTATTCACAACGTTCCCCCTTGTTCTAACCATTTTCTCGTTATAATAAAATTCAGGTTTTCATCGGATTATGGACACATAGGCCCAAGAGCTCAACCTTCGCTCACGATACCAAGATGTAACATCCTCATTTGAGACAGTAGAACAAGTCAATTTTTTTTTTTTTTTAAATGCTTCTGGTTCTAAATACATAATTTAGAACTCACAAATCAAATAACCATTCTTATAACAGATAACCATATGCAGCTGTAATGACTCGTAGTACCTCCGATCTATTCATTCCATGACTCGGTAATCTACCGATCTATTCATGAGTAATAAGAGTTGGCATTTTTATTTAACACATCACTCTTACGGTTCTCTTCCCTATTCTGGGATTCAGAATGCTCTGTCCAAGGAACCTAACTGAATAATTATTACCATTATTCATCGGCATCTCATCCCTTAGACCAGGTGACTCAGGACAACGCAATCAACAGCTTGCGATACTTTGGCCAAAGATTTGAAACATACTGCTTATGTCTCGTATTCCTTAACGGCATACTCGTCAATCTGGAATACGTCCTTCACCCCATTCTTATGTTATGTAGAATGTCTTATACCACTTCTATCAGTCCTCTCTATCCCAAGTTAATCACTTTCGGGAATGGATTAGAAAGGTGACAACGTTACATGGATGCTCCCGAGGACTAGGGATAAGATGACATCTTCGGGTCAATCCTAATTAAACCAAATTGTCAAGATACCCCAGTCTCCTAGGCAGCCTTATAACATGACCACATTCCTAATCGGTCCCGCAGTAACTTGTTCGAGTTAAAGGTGTAAATATTAACGATCAATGCAAAGGGTGTCGTCATAAGTCACCTACATTATTGTATCTTGAGAAGATCCTAATCTTCTGAAGGTACAACCTGCCAGCTTGACTTGTGCCGTCGACCTTTAAATCCACCTCGAAAAGATCTACTTATTAATAAGCATTACGCACATTGAGTTAAATTATATTAATAGACGTTCCCCTAAGGTTAGCCTTTCCCGATCCCTGGATTCCTCATCATAGAATGACCTTTCTCAATAAAGATCACTACATAGAGAAGTTCTTAAGGCCAAGGTCTCATCAAGGAGTTTATAGAATATGCATAATTCTAAATCAACGAAATTGGACAATAGCTCATAAAATTCACATGAGATTGCCATCTGAACCCCATTTAGGTTTATATCAGTTCTCATAACTGAATTTATATCGTACTTATTAGTATCAAGATATAATGATTAAGAATCCAATTAAATGTTGTCCTGGCATAATCAAGACTAGGGATTAATAATTTAATTCAGCTTGTTTAGCGTTCTGCTTAGGTTTATTTTAACCCTATCTTTCAGAAAGACAGTGATCTAAATTTCAATTTAGCTTCTGATAGAACATACAGGAACTGCTAAACAATCATAAGAATTCAGTCTCATATTCTTGCAAGCTTATATTGACAATCACAAAAGTCTCCAAATATATACAATAATAACAATGCTCTCAAGATATTTGAACCGAAGAAGGTCAAACTATCAAGATAAGAATACAAACACATAAGTAACAAATATCAATTTCCATTCCTTTCAGAACTAATCAAATACATTTTATGCATTCAACATACTTGATACAATACTCAACGGAAGAAGAACATCTTTCCTCTTATAGTACATTTAAAGAAAATCAAACTGAATTCATCATAAACCAAGTTAAACAATCTGAACATCCTATCAGATCTGCATGCTTTTACCACTTACGGCGACCATCTGCAAAAATTTGTCAACATGGGTCAGTTCGATGAACTGAGCATGATAAGCACTAACTCTTAAAACAATTGCAATCCACCAACTATTTTCATTAAACAACCTGTTTAAATGAGATCAATTCACCAAACAAGTATACACATTTCAGGACTTATGCTTTTGTGATACAAAATGACTACAAACGTGTAACTCTATTATCGTTACGAATAGTCCTAAATACTTCTCAAATATATGATCAAAATATTAGGGATCAAGAAGAAAAAGTATCCAAATCATCTATCCATCTGAATTCCAAAAACAACAAACTTAAGACAGATCATTTCATTCAACAGTAAAAGGAATATCATATCAAATCATGATCCCATCAATATGTTAAAAAGAGTTCCAACGGTTAAATAAAAATATCGACATATATTTTCATAACAGAAGAGAAAGAAAACAAGTCATTCATATTTCCCTTCAACAAGTTCATGACTGTACCATCTCCTCAAATGGAAAGCATTCACCTTACATGCATACGAATAAGTCAGACGAGCCACAAGGAGAACCACTGTTTTGATAAAATCAAATATAACAAAACTCTGTCCGCAAAGAGCTACCATGCCAATAGTGATGACTATCTACCAAACAGACTCTGCATGACCTCCCACACGAAGCGACATACAAGAGGATATTCACTGCCATTTCCTGTTGAGGTGCAGCCGACAACTCCTAAGTTCAATCAAGCTCATGAATGGATATACATACAACAGAAGACGTAAACATGCCAACAATCCCTTACATCAACCTACAGCCCATGCTAGTCCCTACTAAACACAGTAAGGCTTTTCGACCCAAGGTCGAAATCAAAGAACTTCTATTATATCGCATCATCAACAATAGGCTCCTCGCATTAAGCAATTGATGTTTCCCTAAGACTATCTTTGAGATAATCACACAGAATTCCCGCAACATGCACAACCTCATCTAACTAGAATAAACAGAAAGGAAACATAACATTCATCGTATTCACATCCGACGTATTCGAGAATTTGAAGTATGGTATTTACGACCCATTTGTGACAGAGCCACGATACTTGATATCATTCAATACTCAAGGAATCCCAACAAGTGTCAAAACAATAGTATACTGAAGATAAATAATAGATAATGATTCTAATGTACCTAAATGTGCCAAAGAATGGTAAACATTCAAATCAGGCTTATTCAAAAGCTAAAAACTGAATTTGTAACAAGGAATCCAACTGAGCCTCTTCCATATTTTTCGCTCAAGCTTACACAGAAAGGAAACGTAAAAATACACCCAAAGAGTCTGTACCAAAAATTCCTTGCAACACGAAGGTATTCATTACAAAATAACAGAGGTCGTAATACTTGTTACTCCTCCAAGACTCAGATAAAAATCAAATTACCAATATTCAAATATATATATATATATATGAAGTTTCAACAGTGGTCCACAATTTACGAATCATTCAATGGACTCCACAGAGTCGTTTTGAATACAATAATATATGCATATTGCATACTATCAATGGGTTGAATCCCATAACCTCAACGCAAGGAAACACAATTTCAAAAGGTCGCAATGAAATACTGAAACACAACAAGTTATCCGTTCACAAATAACTTTAAATACCATAGCGAAACCCAACTAGATTCTGTAACCACCATCTATAATAACCACGACAAAACTTACAAAGAAGTCCAATAAAACTGAACATTCACACAAAAGTCCAACAGTATCTTTTCCGACAAGAATCAACAACAAGCCTCAATCAACAAGTATCAACAACAAGCTTCTACTGTAGCCTGAACCCAGCAAGAGAAGCATGCACGGGTTCTCACAGAGCAGGTCAAGTATCCTTCTCGCATACATTTCACAGACTTACGCCGGAATGCAAAACACAATAAAAAGCGAGCAACGATTCGAAAATACAACACACACCCATCAAGGGTTAAATTTGAAAAATCGAACAGCAAGAAGATACAGTAACAAAATCACTCGTAGCTACCATAAAATCATCTAAACCCATAAATCATCTGAACAGAGTTGTTCTAATGAAATCACTTGAAAGAAAGCAAGATTTTTAAAGGTTAGGGCCTAACATGCCTAGATATTTGCTTAAAATTTCGAAGCAGACCATTGAAAGAGCTCGAACCTTCTCCTTCTTTTCCAAGTTAGATCCACCAACAAAAATTTGTTGTTTCCATGACTTATAAATTTTCCTTGCCAGAGAAAAGAGCTAGTTACGCTCATACTTGCCATGCAACACCAAGAAGACTGGTGCGAAGAACTAGAGATCGAGACGGAGGAAACCGGAGTGAAAGAAAAACCAAACAAACCATTAACTTTCTAGTTTGCATGCCTTCCCGTGAAACCCGAGCTCAAAGATCGAGTTCATAAATGGCATTTACTCCAAATTTCCCGCTCAATCCCCACTGCCACCGACCGCCATAGTTGGCGATGGACAAATGCACACCAAAGACCATTTCCAACTTTGGCGACCTGCCACGTCGGCTCAAGTTAACCGCTTTAAAAACCTCCACCAAATTACCTGTCCCTCATGCTTATCCATGCATTTAATAACATAGAAACTGCCGCCCATGGTTCGCACCCCTCCATAGGTCCCCTTAATCCTTGCTCAATAGTTAGGTTAGTAACTTAGGTTAGGATTTAGGATAACACCTAGTCTAACCTCATAGCACATAGATACTAACTTAGAACATTAGCTCTTAGCCTAGGTCTAGGTTAGATTTACACTAATCTAACCCCTAGGTTAGGTTTAGTTTTAGGTTACTAACATTAATAATTCCAGTCAGGTCTAACATTTCAAATGCTCAGAAAAAGAACCTACAACATACATTCACGAACAGGGTTTACTCCTGCACTGCCAAAAAGGCTATTGAATTATATGTAACTGAATTATTACCTGGTCCATGATCAAGACCTTCCAGATATATCACGATATCGGGAACCAATCCATTTAACACGATCAGCCTGAGTTATACTCCGGACTAGCTTATTCAATGCATCCAGACCTTGCAACCTGCGTAAGGTCTATAATTTTAATTCATCACGAATAAACTTAAACCACCACTTGGATCAATACCACTGATCCAAGGCTAGGTCTTATAGATGGATAACTCCATAATTCATTCCGAGGTCAGATTAAACTTAGGTATAAAATGAAAGAAATAAAAGAGTCCAATCACATTCGACTACGAGTCAAAGATCTCAATCGCAAAGAAGATACGATACATATCAAGCATGACTTCACAATCAAAGGAACACATCCTTTTTACAAAAAAATCACATATCAACACTTGTATGCTTAGGAGGAAGTAACAATAGTTCGATTTATAGATGGCACTAAAGAAAGCACTCACGCCGTAGGAGCCAAAGGGAAGAAGAAAGTAGAAGCGATGTTGAAATTGCTCCAAAGAGTAATTTTTGGAGATCTGACCTCCCAGGAATGATAGTGGGAAAATAATGGGATTATCACATCCAAAAGTGCAAGATAAGTGATTACAACCACCACACATCAGATAATAAAAGGAATTAGACACGGCTGCTTTATTTAGTGAAGACAAAGAAGCACATAACAAAGGACATGCCAAGTGTATGATGACATTAGAGAGAATTTGCTAAAGTATATTAGAGTTTCCCAGTTGTATGATCTCCCATATTTTGGAAAATATGAACCTTTGTACCAATGGTTGATGAGCGAGGGTACATTAATACTTTTTCTATTTCATCGCATACCCAGGTAAGGATTATACCCTTTGATTTCAACTATATCGAGGATTAAAGGGAACCCGATTAGATCTAAATAGTGACTTGACAGATGAAGAAGCAATCCTAGAGATGCGAAAGGAGTTAGGGTACACTAAGGGTCCATGTGGTATAGATATCAAAAATTGAAGAAGTACCCATTGGTATAGGTAGCTGCACATCTAGTGACCAAATTGAATGATCAAGAAAGATGGTCCTAGGTGAACACAATGTGGCTACACATTACAAGGAGAATGTCACAGGGAATCATTTCACAACATATCATGCTACATTATAGAAACTATCATCGAGGAAGCACACAAAGGTGAGAAAATTAGTTTCAGTGTTATCCTATTATCCCTTGTATTTATGGAGATCGGAGTGCCCGATGGGCCAAAGAACAAGATCTAGGAGTACCCCATGCAAAACAAGTCCCTTACGGAAATATTTGACAAGTACTTGTGTGAAGGGTCAATGAGTGGGCCATTCTAGCGAGAGGAGTAGATGTGGTATGACAGTCTGCATGCGACATTTGAAGAGGAGTGGTGCATCCCCAAGGAGTTACCTTTAGTGGTGGGAAAGGCAGTGTAGTTTGCGATGTATTAGCACTTCTATGATACACTTCTACATCATGTGATTTGCAATGAAGGATAGTGCTTGGAACCCCACTGTGTAAATGGTCATATGCCTTTACAAAGATGCTACTTCTAGGCATCTTTCCATCATTTTATGAATGCGCGATGTCTCAAGTTTATTGCAAACAAGGTTTAATACGATTACCACATGTTGCAAAAGACGTATGTATATCCAGGTCAGACTCCTTACATTGAGAGGCTAATTTTAGACAAGATAAGTATGAATCCTATGAGTTTGGAGATTAGAGATAGTGGAGTTACACTTATATACCTCAACTTAAACATAAGTTAGAGGGTAAAAGATATGTGAAGAATTGGTTCGTGCTCCCGAGCCACCTAAGGGTAAGCATTTCATGGAGAATGTAATAGCTATGAAGCCCACTTTGAACATATAGAGGTAGATGATGAGGAGGAAGAGTGTGAAGATAAGTGGTGGTTTGGTACATAAAGGACAGAGACAACCCTCAGATAGGGTATAAGTTGAGCTCACAAATACTCCACCCTAGGTACAAGAAGAATGAGATGAAGAACTGAAAGTAGGAGAAGACCTCCGAAGAACACCACTTTAAAAGGTGTTCAAGCAGACAAAGAACTCAAGGCTCTACTCCAAAATCGGTGTAGAGATCACCACGACTATCTACATAGAAGGAGAAAACCGAGAAGAGAAGGAGAAAATTGAAGCCGAATGAGGAAGCGGAGGAGTCTAAAGAGAGAACACCTATATCTCCAATATAATGAGAGGATGTGGAATATCCCAAGGATGAAGAAATGAAGGTGGAAGAAGAAGGGTTACAAAAGCTAGAAGAGACATAAATATATTGCTTAGGACACAGAGGATCCAACTCCAAACCTTGGCCCTAAAGTACCTAAGGGGCCGAGATCAAGGAGGGAAAGTGGAGAGTATGTTGTTCCAGTTATGGGTTATGAGGAGGACACAAGTAAAATTGTCCGTGTGTGATTTCAGAATACAATGGGCCTTAAGGACTTATATGGATGGGAGTTGATGGACCCTCTTCATGGAAACCATGTGCACTGAGGAAATAATTGTCATAGTCGATCAAACTCGCATGGACAAGCTTGATTTTGATTTGTGTGAAGAGTCTTGTGTATCAAGGAGAATGAAAAAGGCACCACAGAATAGACATATAACCATCAAACTCATTGTTATGTCTGATGAATAGGTGAGTAATGCCCTAGTGAACGTGTAATATAGAGGTGGTGGTGAAGGAATGTAGATAAATCTACCACCATTAAAGTGTAGACACTAAAATTAGGTCACACTCCCTTTCGTACCTCGACCAATAAATACCCTTCATCAGTTTCACCTAGTCATGGCCCCCTTCACCACACTAGTATTAATTTAATTAAATTAATGCTTTACCCTCACTATATTTATTATTTAAATATCTTATTTAAATAATATCTACACATACAGTTCACTTAGACACCTCACCAAGCCAACTCAACCTATGACCTCTTCTTAAGCAAGTTACCATAACTAACTAAGACTTACCCAAACCCTAAAAATCAATGCCTACACTTCCTATAACCACATTCCCGCATGCTCACAAGTCTAATCCAACTAGATAATGACACGAGATCTAGGAAACTAGGAGGATCTCCCTAAGTTTGGCAAACCTAGAAAATCCTGCCTTGACCGACGCTCGGTTACTAACCGCCACCGGTTGCTTGGCGCCATCGGTTCCCCCTTTTCACTCCTAAACCACCTTATTCTCAAGGTTGGAAAACATTGGGAGAAAGAAATTTGACGAGCAAGAACGAGATCTCAAAAATATAATGCATCTTCAGAGAGTCAATTCCAGCAAGAACTTGCATCCAAAGAAGGAGATTGAACATCTTCTCCTACATAGCCATCCCAGCCACATTCGGATCTACCCAAGCAAAAGAGGAGTGTGCATGCAACCCATGCAGAAGATTTTCTCTAGTTGGTGATCACTTGTAGCCTCCAAACCCATCATCAGCACCTCCATCCTTCACACATAGACTTTTAGAAATGAAATCCAAGTAAGTATAATATCATACTTTCCTGGTTAATTCATTTCATCATTGTTTTACCACCTATTGTCCACCTTTCTTCTTATTGACCATCTCCAACATTTTGTACCTTCATAAACCCATCAAAACCTCATAAAAACCTACCCCAGTCACCTAATACCTCCTCCCAACTAACTAAATCCTTTTGCAATCACAAAGGGGACCCAAAACCTCATTCAGCGTGACATTCCCAGTTTCACAAAGAAGTAAAGCTTGTAGTTGTACCTAACCACGGTTGGTCACCCCTGACCGACGCTGGTCTCTGTGTTTTCCCACATAACTTTAAACAGAGACCTATCCACCCCATTTTACCTCACCCTCACTCACCTGTGACCTACCCAACACCTTCATTAGACTTGTAAAACTCATAACCAACCCTTTGACATGTGGATTCTATTCTAGCTTAGCCATTAGATTAGATTTGTTTCTTATTGTGTTTTAAGTGAGATACCTAAATCATTTTAAAATAACAATAGGATTTACTTTGTTTTCAGCATTAATTTGTTTAAAATAGTGGACTGACAGCCATCTAGGAAGTACCATACTTCCCAGGATCTAGCTCCCGCTAGGTAGTTCACTGCCCATATTGTTTAATGTTTTTGGTGGTCTTGCTTTCATTACAGGTAGTTCCTCCTAGCCAAAAGGAAGCTCTCACGGTCAGCTGTGGATTCAGAAGTCATACGCACACAACAACCCATCAACCAACATTTGAACAGGTATTCCTCCTATGCCCGTTACCCTATCTGTTTCCAAACCATTTTAAGGAACAATCTAAGAAAAAGGTGAAACATTTTGGCACTCTGGTGGGACCCATCCGGGGTTCCTTGCATTTCATTCATTCCTAGGAAAATAATTGTGTGTTTATTTCCCTTCTAAAAGCATACACACTAATTTTATTCCCTGGTAATTCACTCCTTTCTATTTTCTCTAAAGGAAACCTTTCTTTTGGTGTATTTAAAAGGAATCATCTCTTCATGTTTTTTGCATTTTAGTGAAAGAGCATCCCTCTTCCTATTCATCTATTTTTTTTCATTGAATATCATACTTTCGATTTGGGTTTAAAATAAGTGAATTTCCTTATGATTTTTGCATTATCTCACATTAATTGAGGGAAACCTATACTGCTGGATGTCATTACCAACTAATGGTTGACAAACGAATCATACAAAATCACTTATATCTTTTTCTCTTTCTCTAAGTCTTACCAAACCGCACAAAAATTAAAATACATACATTCTTAAACAAACATCTTACCTAGAAGAAGTTGTAGGTGATCACATGATCACAACACAGTGGGCACCCTCGCTTACTCTAACGAGTCATACTTCAGAGCGTAGCCCGCCCCCACCATAACAAACCTGAAACCTCACCCTTTAGATCTCCTTCTTTGTAGGAAGCCATCCTCACCAAAAACTCTACTTCACAATGATTCATGTGTTAGTCCCTAAATAGCATAAGCTGAACAAACGTAATAGAATAGGCACTCTAGGAACATTCTTTCTTAGTGTTCTGTTTGATTTGTGTTTTGAGGTGAGAGCTTTCGATCATTATTTTTGTATTTCCTTGCACACTCCCCATCATAGCTGGTGTATTCCGGCTCCACCTAAGTGTTCCTGGGCCATATCACCATCATTCCCAGAATTTTGGGTTTGATTCCACTTCAAATTCTAATTCACAACCACTTTTTCTTATCACTGTTTCAGTTTCATAGTGACCATCATCGGTTACCTCTGACCGCCATCGGTTACGCTCAACCGACATCGGTTTCGGTCCTTTTGCTAACCTATTCAAAAGGACAGTTCTCACTTCACTTTTCTCCACTTCCCATAGTCTCTGTTACTATCACCTTTTCCATTGATGTTTTACACATCTCCAGATTTAACATACTTGTCATATTTTTCCTTTTGCCTCACTTTGGTTACTCACTACCTATTTTCCATAAGAACGAGCGATTACCCTTGATTGACGACATCATTTGTCCCTAACCAGCATCGGTTACCCTATTTCACATTCCCCACACCATTTGTTACTTCATCCATTTTTTTATCACCAGATTTACTGCTCTGCTTTATTCACCAGTATTATTTACAGAGAGTTAACATCACCTTATCGATCTTAGTTCACATGGTACTAACCCGAAGACAAGCAAACACCCTTGTGTTCCACACCAGTTGCCAGCCACTCCCACCTAGTCCTTCACCACCCTCTATTCTATCACCAGCCATGGATCCCATCCAGCCTACCAATATCACTACCAGGAGATGAGGAGTTTACATGACTCCTTGACCAGAACCCTGTTACCTTGCAATTTTACCTCTCCCATTCATCCACTCGAGATTCCTTGGGTTAGTTGATATATGGCATGCCCGTATCTATCCCCCGAAACTCATACCCACTTCTACCTCAGCCCCATCTAGCTCGTGCTACCCGCTTCCACTTTACCCCCAGTCATTTCGTAGTTAGGTCCTATACCCGCTATGACTACCACGTCTGTTACCCCTGTAGCATCCATTACATCTACCATACCCTTGGTGACTACCCCAAATACAACTTCATCTACCCCTCATGTCTCATACATACCTGTAGCTATGTTCCCACCTCTAGTGTCAGTGACCCCTACCCCATTTCAGAACATAGTTCTTTCCATTCCACAATCACTAGCCCCTGTTGCCACTAGGGTTACCACACCCTTCCTCCCTCGTATACATACTACCAATAACTTCTTTTTTATATTGTTCATTCTGGTACATACCCCTATTTCATTACCTTCTTCTTCACCACCTTACATGGCAGCCCCATAAACTAGAATATCACACCCACTATACATCCAAAATCAACCTCCTCATGCTATAAGAGGCATAGAATCATCACAACCCACCAATGACCTAATTAGATTGATGATGGATAAGATGCAAACATTGGAGGCATCGGTTTCGCTCCCGCAACACTCTCACTTATGATGAGATTTTTAATGAGCCTATTCACCCATCCATTCCCATCTGCTTCATACCACACATGTGCATTGGGAAATGCCTAAATTCAACCGCTTGATAGTAAGGAAGACCCACAATAACATTTGCGCATGTTTAAACATAGATGTTATTTGATTTATCATGATGATGCCTTACTTTTGAGAACTTTTCCCATGTCTCTCGGTGGACCAGCATTAGATTGGTATTGTGGGTTACCCAAACACTCCATATTTTTATTCAATCGGGTATCCCAATATTTTTGGATCATTTTTCTATCAACATCGCCAAGAAAGTTACCATGATGATCTATATTCCACATGTCAATACGAGGATGAATCTATCACAGATTTTTTCACTCGTTGGCACAACCTAATCAATCAACTTACCTTTCAACTACCACAAATTGAACTCATCGAGCTCTTCACTAAAGCTTGCATGAGACATATCTCCCCGACCTTACAAGTCTAAACTTTCAGAACATTTGATGAGGCATTTACTATGGCACAAAAATTAGAAATTCGGGCTATTGAAGAGAAGAAAATCCAATTACGAAATAAGAATTTGACATTCAAGTTGACCGAAACCTCTTCTTCTTCTAAACCACCAACCAATTATTCAAAGGCTAAAGGTACCACTAACACAGTGGTACTCAAGGCTAGCCCAGCTCATCCATTCAATCAAGCCACACCCTCATCTAATCTATCACTTGTACATGCTTTTCGCTTCAGATAAGAGAAGTGAAAATATACCCCAATTAGGGAACCTTACTCTTCTGTTTTAGAAAATTTGATCAAAGCTGGTGCCATCACCCTTCCACCCATAAAACCACACACTAGTTTTGACCCTACTCGCCCCATGCCCGTGTGGTATAAGGAACAAGATTTTTGTAACTATCACCGTGTAAAGGGTCATAGTGACAACAACTGCATCAATTTTAAGAATATTTTCCAAGAAATGCTCAAGAAAGGTGAGTTGACTATGGATAATCCCAATGCCGCCCCTAATCAAAATCTACAAATCTTTAAAAAACCATTTCCCAATCATGCCCCTTCATCCAATCAAACAGGTGAGACATCCACTCATGATACCCATACTCGTGAGGTTCATGTGATCTTTAATAAGGTACTCATCACATCTCAATTACCTCACATCCCTTCCATAGAGGAAATCCTAGCCTGAAACCCTCCTTCCACGTCTGAACCAACCATCACTGTTCCTTCACCAATAGAGGAACACCCTTCATCTCCTACAGAGGAGTCTTCTGCTGACATTGAGACCATCTCACCCCTAGCTTCTCCACTCAGTGAACCTTTACCTACCTTAATTCCTCCAGCCATAGACGAGCACCCATTACCTCCTCCACCCACACAAGAGCTTGCATCATCTCCTCCACCCATCTTAGACCTAGTGGAGATACCTTTACCTTGTGGTGAGCATTCTCCATCTGCTATCTCGACATCCAACATACCTACTTTCAGCTCTCTTACCCACAGTGAAGTGACCATTTCCTATCTCTAAGATTCATTTTATGGGAATTCCCATTAGGTCCGCACCAACTCCACCCACAAACATGCCATTCTCATGTTTGGCTGATCACTTAGAGTATGTGGATAGAGCCTTATTATGGGGCCACCTCTTACTCCCTGTCTCAACACAAATGTAGAAATCCCTCGATGACACCTCCACCATCTACCCAAGCACACTTCCACCCATCAATTCACATACAACCACCGTTGTTGCAACCCCTTCCATGATACCTATTAGCACTCACACCACATCCTTACCCATAACCCGACCTATGCCTAAACCTAAACCTATACCCACAACATTTACCTCCACTAAACCTATTACCACTTTAGGGGTCACCCCAACCACTAGCCTTACCCATCCGCCTATTAAACTAGATTTAGCTACATCCTCCAACATTAAAACCACACCTACTCTGACACCCAAACTAAAGAAACAAACTCATCAACCTCATACCCCTACCACATCAATCACACCCGCACATGTCCCATCTCGCCTTCAGACCTCAGCTACCCAATAGGGTCAAGCACCCCTCACCCAGTCATAACCCAATAACCTAACCACCCATTCCTGCCTCACAAATATCTAACCTACCTAGACACACAACATGACTCATACCCACACCTACAGTCTCTTTACCACCAATACCTCTAATACCTTCAGCCATTGCTTCACTACCTACTACACTTCAGTCTTTGTCCCTCACACCTCAAGCATGACTTGCATCATCTACCTTCATAGCACCCCTATTATCCCCATGGGTAACTCACCCTCTTCCTCCATCTACTTTCCCTCATAGGCCTCATACGCCCACATCACCTTTACCCAGAAGGTACACCCTAAAAACAAAACCCCACTACCCCACAACAAAGTAGTCAAAACAAAACCATAGCCTCCTACCCATCCATCTACTATACCCCCTACCCAAATGAACACGATAGATACCTCAAACCATACTTGGCACCTAAACCCATGGCTCAACCCCTTCCTACAATTCCAGACCACACCTACACCCAAACCCACATTTACTTCCCATTATGATCCACTCGCACTTGCGGTCTTACGCCAAAATTTTAACAAACCTCCTCGAGACTTCATCACATTACCACCACTCGACCTTATGACCCCCTCAAACCCAAGCCAAAGGGTTTGATGATACCAAAATTTGTGCATACCATCGTGTGTCAGGGCACGATGTGGAGAAACTGTAAGGCCTTGAAAATTGTCCTTATCCAATTGTGTCCACCAAAACCAACTTTGATGATGATGACCTTCTTAACGAGGACCCTACTTCACCTACACCCCCTCTCACATTACCCACTCAATGACCACAACCTCCACCCTCATAGCTCCCAGGACCACACACAAAATTTGAAATTAGCATGGTTCGCATTAGAGAACTTGCCACACCACCACCCAAATGTCACTGTGCCTAACTGACCTCACAGGGCTTTTCTCTTCCCGTAGGTTTTTTCCCTTCATGTTGTTATACCACTTACCCTACACCCTCTCCATTTGAAAAACTCCCTCAAATCAACATGGTACACGTCACTACACGTGTGCATAAGGGTAAAGAAAAGGCGGTGACCCACCACCTAGTCCCCATACCCAACATACCATCTACACACATACCTAAGATAACTATCCGCACCCCACATACCCCATTTCTAATGGTGTCACACATCACACCATGATCAAACAATTACACCAATATCCACTCAAAATGTCCCTGTATGACCTCATCCAAACCTCAGAAACCCATTGGAAGCCCTCATGGAGATTCTTCAATCTATCGAGGTTTTACCCAATGACCCTACACCCATAGCCTCCATTATCATGCCCCATCATGTAGCTTTCCTCACCAAATTACCACCTTCATCTTCACCTCACCTTGTTCACCAAGTGGGATCCCTTAGCTTCTTATAGGAGGAGATTGTGCCATACCAAAACGAGGACCCGAGACCTAGCCCTCTTCATCTTTGTTCACATTGATGACATACGGGTACGCTATGTGATGATTGATGGTGGCGCTAAGCATTAAAATCATTTCATCCCATGCATTTTATCAAATGGGCATACGTGATAATTGCATGCAAAAACATCCGATCATGTTGCATTCATTCAACAATGCTATCACCTCCACACTAGGCACTGTCATCCTTCACGCTCGTGTGGGCCTCACACACTCGCATTCCTGCGAGAATTGTTTTATGTTTTGGAAGGGGAATTCCAATATAACTTGTTGCTTGGTGGACCCTGGATCCATGTCATGGGTTACATTCCTTCCACTATGCATTTTTGTGTAAAGTTTGCACACGAAGGAGACACTTATACCATTGTAGCTAACCCATCCCCTTTTAAAACATATAACATGCTTTACCGACCCAATGATGTACTCATACCTGCAAAGCCATCTACCTCTCGCACCCGCTACCACTTCACCTACACCTCCACTTACTGGTGCAGTCACTACCTTAACCACACCTACCTCCTCTATTCCTACGACCCATTAGCTCCCAATCCGTTAACACCATCTCGCACATCGACCTCGACACATCATCCATACTAGCTACCCACATACTAACCACTTTGATCCCTTGGAAGGTGTTTTCAATGCCTCACTCAGGGGGAGTACCGCCTATATAGTGTCAACACATTCCTTACTCCACATGAGTATGGAAGCCTTCACCAACACCCTCATTATGATCACCGTATCAGAGAAATCCTCCTTTATGGTCCTCCTCATCTTTATACTAGTCTCACCTATGGGGACTTGATACTACTACCTACACACACTGAACGCCATCACAACCCTACCCATTTTCTCTGTTGACTTCCATTCACTTACCATTCACCATTTTTCCCACACCTTCCTACACTACGTGTGTGGAAGGGTTTTGGTTTTGGATTCTATGAGCAAGGCCGCCATACTATTATTCCATGTACAACCCGCAAACACAATGACCATAGTGGTATTGGCTTCCCTGAACCTCCTACCAAACATGCCCACATCGAACTCATTATAGACCCTAGCCCCACTCTACCTTCATCACCACTCTCACCAACAGAGTTGATAGATCTTGAATCTATCCCTCCTAACTTTTTAATATCATAAATACCATTTCCTTGGGGCCTCTGACTTATCAAAGTGAAGGTGAGGCCCCTTCCACTCTCCCATTCCCGTATCTTGAGATGATCGAAAATGACACACCAACCATTAATGTTGTTCAATGTCAGGATGATGAAACCATACTCACCTACCTTGGTGCAGAAGACTCATATATTCATCCTTTGGTTGTTACCATCTGAGATGCAAACCATGTTTAATGAATCGACTATTGAAATCAACATTCATACTCAAGGATGGCCCACACATCCTAAAGATCGGATAATATTTATATGCTACTGAATAGGAAGCCATCACTTCTTTTCTCCGAGAGCATGAACACGCTTTCACTTGGTCTTATGCGAGACATTCCCGACATTGACCCAACCATAGTGGTCCACAATATCATCACCGTTCCCAATGTAAAAACCATCAAACAAAAGCTAAGGAAGAAGCACCCTCGCATTGCCCTTCTCATCAAAGAAGAACTTCAGCATCGTCTTTTCATTTCTTTCATCTTACCCATTGATTACCCCTAATGGATTTTTAACATCGTCCCATCCTTAAAGGCAACAATGTAACACCTTGAACTGTTGTTACTTCCTCCTGAGCATACAAGTGTTGATATGTGATTTCTTTGTAAAAAGGATGTGTTCCTTTGATTGAGAAGTCATGCTTGATATGTATTGTATCTTCTTTGCAGATCTTTGACTGAGTCGGATTATGATTGGACTCTTTTATTTATTTCATTTTGCATCTGAGTTTAATCTGATCTCGGAATGAATTATGGAGTTATCCATCTATAAGACCTAGCCTTGGATCAGTGGAATTGATCCAAGTATTGCTTTAAGTTATTCGTGATGAATTAAAAATTATAAACCTTTCACAGGTTGCAAGGTCTGAATTCGTTGAATAAAGCCAATCCCGAGTCTAACTCAGGTTGAGCATGTTAAATGAATTGGTTCCCGATATCGTAATATATCTGGAAGGTCTTGATTTCAGACCAGGTAATAATTCTGTAGCCTAATGGCAGTACAGGAGTGAACCCTGTTCGAGAATGTATGTTGTAGGTTCTTTTTCTGAGCATATGAAATGTTAGACCTAACTGGAATTATTAATGTTAGTAACCTAAAACTAAACTTAACCTAGGGGTTAGATTAGTGTTAATCTAACCTAGACCTAGGCTAAGAGCTAATGCTCTAAGTTAGTATCTATGTTCTAAGAGGTTAGCCTAGGTGTTATCCTAAATCCTAACCTAAGTTACTAACCTAACTATTGAGCAAGGATTAAAGGGGACCTATGGAGGGGTGCGAACCATGGGCGGTAGTTTCTATGTTATTAAATGCGTGGATAAGCTTGAGAGACAGGTAATTTGGTGGAGGTTTTAAAACGGCTAACTAGAGCCGACGTGGCAGGTCGCCAAAGTTGGAAATGGTCTTTGAATTTCATTTGTCTATCGCCAACTATGGCGGTCGGTGGCAGTGGAGTTTGAGCGGGAAACTGGGAATTAATGCAATCAATGAACTCGGTAGTCGAGCTCGGATTTCACGGAAAGGCAGGCAAAATGGAAAGTTAATGGTTTGTTTAGTTTTGCATGCACTCCGGTTTTCCTTCTGTCTATTCACTGGTTCTTCGCACCAGTCTTCTTGGTGTTGCATGGCAAGTATGAGCGTAACTAGCTCTTTCCTCTGGCAAGGAAAATATATAAGTCATGGAAATAGCAAATTTTTGTTGGTGGCTCTAACTTGGAAAAGGAAGAGAAGGATCGAGCTCTTTCAGTGGTCTGCTTCGGAATTTTGAGCAAATATCCAGGCATGTTAGGCCCTAACCTTTAAAAATCTTGCTGTCTTTCAAGTGATTTCATTAGAACAACTCTGTTCAGATGATTTTTGGAATTGGTTGGTTTCTATGGTAGTCTTGTGTGATTTTTGGCACTGTATCTTCATGCTGGTTCGGTTTTTCAATTTAACCCTTGATGGGTGTTTATTGTATTTCGAACTGTTGCTATATTTCCTTGTGTTTTGCATTCCGGCTTTAAGTTTGCGAAATATATGAAATGAATGTATGCTAGGCCTGCTCTGTGAGAACCCATGAATTGTTCTCGTGATGGGTACAGGCTACTGTGATGCTTGTTGATTTATACTCGTAGTCGATGCTTGTTGTTGACACTTGTCGTCGATGCTTGTTGTTGATACTCGTCGGAAGGGATACTGCTGGACATTTGTTTGATTGTTCAGTTTAATTGAACTTTTTGTAAGCTCTGTCGTGGTTATTATTGGTGGTGGTTATTGATTCTTGTTGGGTTTCGTTTGAAATTTAAAGTTATTTGTGAATAGATAACTTGTTGTGTTACAGTATTTCATTGTAACCTTGTTGAAGTTGTTTTTCCCTTGCGTTGAGGTTATGGGATTCAACCCGTTGATAGCATGCATATATATATGATTATTGTATTTGAAACGACTCTGTAGAGTCCATTGAATGATTCGTGTACTATGGACCACTGTGGAAGCTATATATACTTGAATATTGGTAATTTGATTTGACAGAGTCTGGAAGGAGTAACAGGTAATGCGACTTCTGTTATTTTGTAATGAATACCTTCGTTTTACAAGGAATTGTGGTTCAGACTCAGTTGGGTACTTATTATGTTTCCACTATGTAAGCTTGAGCGAATATTGTTATACGGGCTCAGTTGGATTCCTTGTTACAAAATCGTAATTTAGCTTTTGTATAAGCCTGATTTTGAATGCTTACCATTGTTGGCACGGATGGAATCATTAACTATTATTTATCTTGTATACTGTTGTTTAGACTCAGTTGAATTCTTGATAAATAAACAGTGTAATTGCCTCAAATTAAGCCTGTTTGGTTTACTGTTGTTTTCGACACTGTTGGGTTCCTTGAGTATAGAAAGATATCTTGTATATCGGCTTCTGTAAAAGCTTAATCGTGAATACTGTTATACGGATTTAGTTTTAAATCCTTGATAGGTAATCAGTGTCACTGCTTCTGTATAAGCCTGATTATGAACATGTAATGTTTTTGGCTTTGTTGGATTTCGTTAAATAGCTTGACATCATGTCTTTCGGCTTTTTGTTTAGTAGGTCGTGAATACCATACTTTCAACTCTGGATGCATTCAGAAGTGACTACGATATGTTATGTTTTCTTTCTGATTAAATTCCAGTTAGATGTGGCTGTGCATGTTGCGTGGATTTCGTTTAAAAATCTCTCTGCATAGACATAGGGTAATGTCATTGCTTTAATGATTTTGAGTCTCTTGTTGACTGCGATAACAGAGAAGATCTTTTGATTTCGACTTTGGATCTAAAGGCCTTACAGTGTTTAGTAAGGACTAGAATGGGCTGTAGGTTGATGTAAGGGATTGTTGGCGTGTTACGTCTTCTATGGCAGGTATATCTACTCTTGAGTATGATTGAACTTATGAGTTGTCGACTGCACCTCAACAGGTACTAGCAGTGAACATCTTCTTGTCTGTCGCTTCTTGTGGGAGGTCATACAGAGTCTGTTTGGTAGTTAGTCTCCACTGTTTGGCATGAGAGCTACTGTACTTTAGTTTGTTATATTGTAAACTTAAACGGAACAGTGGTGCTTTTGGTGGTCTGGTCTGTTTTATTCGCATGTGTTTAAGGTGAATGCCTTGCTCTTGGAAAGGCGGTACAGTCATGAGCTAGTTCTGAGGGAAATATGTATAATTCGTGTATTCCTCTTCTGTTGCAAATTGTAAGTTGATATAAATGTTTATCTAACTTCTGAAATTGTTTTTATATAATGATGGAATCATGTTTTGATATGATTTTCCTCTTCTTATGTTGAATGTAATGATCTGTATGATGTTTGTTCATCTTGGGAATTACAATGGATAGTTGTTTGGACACTTTCGTCCTTCTTGATCCCTAATATTTTGATGAAATATTTGAGACGTATCTAGGACTATTCTGTAACGAAAATTTGTATTTACACGTTATAGACATGTTGAATTACTAAAGTATAGTCTGAATTATGTTTACTTGTTTGGTGAATTGATCTCATTTAAACAGGGTGTTTAATGAAAACAATTGATGGATTGCAATTGTTTTAAGAGTTAGTGCTTATCATGCTCAGTTCATCGAACTGACCCATGTTGACTATTTTTGCAGATGGTTGCCGTAAGTGGTAAAAGCATGCAGATCTGATAGGATGATCAGATTGTTTAGATTTGATTTTAAGTAGAATTACAGTTTGATTCTCTAAATGTACTATATGGGGAAAGATGTTCTTTTTCCGTTGAGCATTGTATCAAGTATGCTGAATGCATAAAATGTATTTGATTAATTCTGAAAGGAATAGAAATAAGTATTTGCTACTTATGTGTTGTATTCTTATTTTGATAGTTGACCTTCTTCGGTTTATATACCGGAGGGGCATTGTTATCATTGTATAATTTGGAGACTTTTGTGATTGTCAATGAAAGCTTACAAGAATATGTGATTGAATTCTTATGAGTGTTTAGCAGTTCTTGTATGTTCTATCGAAGGCTAAATTGAAATTTAGATCACTGTCTTTTTGGAAGATAGGGTTAAAATAAACCTAAGCAGAACGCTAAACAAGCTGAATTAAATTATTAATCCCTAGTCCTGATTATGACAGGACAACATTTAATTGGATTCTTAATCATTTATATCTTGATACTAATAAGTATGATATAAATTCAGTTATGAGAACTGATATAAACCTAATGGGGTTCAGATGGCAATCTCATGTGAAGTTTATGAGATATTGTCCAATTCCGTTGTTTTAGAATTATGTATATTCTATGAACTCCTTGATGAGACCTTGGCCTTAATAACTCCTCTGTGTAATGGGTTTTATTGAGAAAGGTCATCCTAAGATGAGGAATCCAGGGATCGGGAAAGGCTAACCTTAGGGGAACGTCTTTAATGTAATTTAAACTTAGTGTGCGTAACACTTATTAATAAGTAGATCTTTTCGAGGCGGATTTAAAGGTTGACGGCACAAGTCAACTGTGGGGTTGTACCTCCGAGAAGATTAGGATCTTCTCAAAGTTACAACAATGCAGGTGACTTATGACGACACCCTTTGCATTGATCGCTAAGATTTACATCTTGATCTCGAACGAGTTACTCAGGGACCGATTAGGAATGTGGTCACGTTATAAGGCTGCCTAGGAGATTCGGGGTATCTTGACACACTGGTTTAACTAGGGTTGAACCAGTATGTCATCGTATCCCTAGTCCTCGTGGGCATCCATATAACGTTATCACCTTACTAATCCATTTCTGAGTGAATAAGTTGGGATAGGAGGGACTGACTGAAGTCGGTATAAGACATTCTACATAACATAAGAATGGGGTGAGGGACGTATTCCAGATTGACGAGTATGCCGTTAAGGAATACGAGACATAAGCAGTATGTTTCAAATCTTTGGCCAAAGTATCGCAAGCTTACTGATTGCGTTGTCCTGAGTCACCTGGTCTAAGGGATGAGATGCCGATGAATAATGGTAACAGTTATTCAGTTAGGTTCCTTGGACAGAGCATTCTGAATCCCAGAATAGGGAAGAGAACCGCAAGAGTGATGTGTGAAATAAAAACGCTAACTCTTATTACTCATGAATAGATCGGTAGATTACCGAGTCATGGAATGAATAGATCGGAGGTACTCCGAGTCATTACAGCTGCATATGGTTATCTGTTATTAAGAATGGTTATTTGATTTGTGAGTTCTAAATTATGTATTTAGAACCAGGAAGCATTTATCAAAAAAAAAATTGACTTGTTCTAATGTGTAAAATGAGGATGTTACAAACAAGGGGACTCCATATTTGCACGGACTTCCATGACCTCAACCTTGCCTTCTCGAAAGATGACTTTCCCTTGCCTGGTATTGATCAACTGGTAGACCTTACCGCTGGGTCATGAAATGCTCTCACTCATGGATGGTTTTTTGGGTTATAACCAAATTTTTCTTGCCCCAGAAGATCAAAACAAGACCAAATTCATTACCCCTTAGGGGACCTTCTACTATAGAGTCATGCCTTTTGGCCTTAAAAATGTTGGTGCTACATATCAGTGTGTTATGACTTACATCTTCCATGATATCATGCATCACATATTGGAAGATTACATGGATGATATCTTGGCTAAATCTAAATGTCATGCCGAGCACCTCGTTGTCCTCAAAACCATCTTTGATCGCCTTATTAAATATTACATCTGCTATAGCCTAAAAAGTGTGTCTTCACGGTTCTCTCAGGAAAGCTCTTGGGATTTATCATTTCCTTACGTGGTATAGAATTTGACCCAGCTAAAGTCAAGGCCATTCTAGAAATGCCTCCACCCACTAACCTTAAACAAATTCATAGCCTATAAGGTAAACTACAGTCCATTCACCGATTTATTTCCCAATTATCGGATCGGTGTCAACCATTTCATCATTTGCTTAGGAAGGATGTCTCCTTTAAATGGGATGATGACTGTCACAAAGCTTTTGAGGCCTTAAAACAATACCTTCTCCAACCACCTATACTTATCCCACCTAAAGACGACCAACCTTTTTACCTATACATATCAGCTACCAATCACTCCTTAGGAGCCATGCTCACTCATCGTGATGAACAACATAGGGAGTAGGTAGTTTATTATATAAGCCATACCCTTCTGGACTATGAAACCCGATACACTCACCCTGAAAAATTTTCTTAGCCTTAGTTTTCATTGCCACCAAACTCCACCATTACCTACTCAACCACAAAACCTATGTTGTGACCAACACTGACCCTTTACACATCATGTACACTAAACCTTATCAAAATCAGCGTATTGCATGATGGCTTATGCTTTTAGCTGATCTTGACCTCGAATTCATCCACCAAAAGTCCATTAAATTCCAAGCTATCAGCGACCAACTAGTTGATGCACCAAATCCATTGCTAACCTCTCTTTGGATGACAACCCTTACCAAATGACCTTATTCTTTAATGGTTTTAAATGTTAGCGTGGGGGTGGTGCAGGGAATTATCCTCATTCCTCTCGAGGGTGAACCCATGCCCTTATAATTTAAACTTGACTTCGAATGCACCAATAATATTTCCGAATACGAAGCACTTGTATTTTGTCTCATGACTACCTATGCCTTAGACGTTAAGTCCATTAATATCTTCGGTGATTATCAACTAGTAGTAAACCAAGTCATTGGTGTTTATCGATGTCATAATGAAATACTTTAAGAATACAAGTGTTACATCGGCATCATGTTGACTACCATGACCGCTATAAAATTCAAACCATTCCGCGATCCACTAATAAATTTGTGGATACCATGGCCTGCCTCGCTTTTCAAATACCCGCTTCACCTGACGATTTAGACATCTTTGTTACCATAAAACTCATACCGAGACCTTATTATAAGTCTTGTTGTATTAATCTCATCCACACTACCTCACTGAACACACGAGATCTTTGGTATAAGCATCTTGTGGACTACCTTTCCCTTTCTATTTTGCCTCCTGATCTCACACGTAATGGACAACGTGCCTTTCTCAAAAAGGCCTCTTGTTATGTCATCATGGGTGGCCTTCTCTATAAACATGGCTTTGATGGTATTATCTTACGATGCCTCACCAGATCTGAAATCCCCTACACCATTAAAGAAGTTCATGATGGCATATGTGGAGGCCACTTTAGTGGTCTTGTTGCTAAGCGTATTCTTCACCTTGGCTATTATTGGCCGACCCTTAACCATGATTGTTGCAACTATGTCAAACACTGCGTGAAATGTCAACAACATTCTAACCTTCATCATACACCCAGTCACACATTACATGTCGCTCGTGACCTTTGGCCACTCTCTCAATGGGGTATGAGCCATAACTACTACCAAATACTACACAAAATAGGTAAAATCCATAGCACTTATCTCCATGAAAGCTGAGAAAATATGTGAGTTTATTAACCATCACATCATTTTTCACTTTGGTGTCCCTCATCGCCTCATCACTGACAATGGAAAACAATTCAAAAACAAAACACTGCAAAACTTTGTGACACCTTTGGCATTCAACTTAGTTTCTCCTCACCTTATTACCCACAAACCAATGACCAAGCCAAATCCACTAACAAAACCCTCAATAAAATTCTCATGAAAGTGGTTGACGATACTGGGAAGGATTGGCATATGCACATTCCTTTTGCTCTATGGGCATATCATACTAGTATTCACTGCCACCATGGCTGTACCCTTTTCATCTTTGGTCTACAGATACGGAGGCTATTTTGCCTCTCGAAGTTTAGATCCCCTCACTCCACATTTCTCTCCATGACATGCTTACTGATGATGAATTTTTTCAGGACCACTTAGCACAACTAGATTTATTATATGAACATCATCTTAACGCCTGGGATCACCTTCAAGTTTATCAAAAATGTATCAAACATGCTTATGATAAATGTTTTCATGAACGAACCTTCCAAGTTGGTGACCTTGTTTTGAAATAAAATCAACATGTAACCAAAGCAGAGAAAAGCAAACGGGAAAATTTTCTCCTAATTGGCTTGGACCCTACATCGTAACTCATACCTATGGATCAGGTGCCTATCATTTGTCCTCACTTGAGGGTAAACCTGAACCTGAGCCCCTTAATGCATTACATCTTCAACCATTCTATTATTGACTCATTGTCCTACCTCACCCTTTGTCTCTTTACAGGCTCGCCCCTTGAGCGCTATCCACTTCATACACCTCCCTAATGATTAAACAAGAATCATGTGAGTACCCGTCACTTGTTATCTACTCTTGAATACATGCACCATGGCACTACACATAGCATGATTCTCATGGATACTTTTCATCTATCTTTAGATGAGATCCCATGGTCATTCCACCTGTTCTTTTGAACAAGAGTTTTATCCTTGACCTTGGTCTTGTCCATGATTTCAAAGACCTCCAATGGGACCAAACTCCTTGAGTCAAACTTCTAATAAAAAAATGACTCCCTCAAAAGGACATCTTCCTCTCGACCAAAATTGCTACCATAAATAGACTGCTCCCTCGAAGGACAACTATGCGAAGCTTTCAAAAAAAATGAGAGAAAATGAAGCTTCCCACATCGATCAACTTCACAAAGACCTCAAGGAGTACCATATTATTTATCCCATATATACTTCCCACATCGATCAGTCTATCATAAGAAACAAAAATTTTAGTCATGGACTTGCCCATTGTGACCTAGGACCTCTTGCCCAAAATCCCTATCACTCAAACATATCAAATTAACTACCTTTTACCCACCTTACCATTTCTACCCTCATTTCCTCAGTTGCCTCAAGGGACATCTTGGAATTTAGACATTTGGTGATCCTGTGACTACCTTCATTATAGAACCATTAATCGTGTGGTGCCTTTTGGGTCTTGTGTTCATCACCCTCCAAGGTATGATCTACTTGGTAGGATCCTACCCAATCAGGTGGCTCTATGGCCCCCTCTTATCTTTTAAACTGTCTTTGTTTACATTCTAATTACCTTATACAGAATTGGTTCTTGTCACTTACCTTTGGGGGTAGCCCTCCCCTTTCACCATTATCACTTTCACCTGCATCATTTTACCTATAATCTACCCACACCCATTAAACCTAAAACCCACTACATGCCATAAAACCTACCAACTCATTTTCATCTTTCTTCCCTAGCTTATGGGAGAACTACATCGGTCTGAGGTCCCCTTTTCATTGGGACTATGTAGGCAACACTTCTAGGGCATGGGGCCCTAGAGGGTTAGCTCGACCACTCTTTACCCTAACCATTTTCCCCACCTTTACCTAATTTCCTGTTCCTATCAAACACCTCCACATCTAACCCATATACCACATACCCTTTACCACTTATCTTATTTCACATTTTCATACATAACTAGCATTTTTCACATTTTATACCATCTCATGCATTTACATTGTCCTTTGTTACCAAAATACCGAAATAAACATCCATGCCTAAACCAACCTGACTTGATCCATGCCTAAACTAACCCGACTCGATCCATGCCTATCACCCGACTCAATCCATGCCTAAACCAACTTTGACTCGATCCATTCCTAGACCGACCTAACTCGATCCATGCCTAAATTGACCTGACTCGATCCATGCCTATCACCTAACTCAATCCATGCCTAAACCAATCATTATCCAAAATTCACCCCGGGGTAATTTTGATAACATACATCGAATATTCAAGTCCCGTGCAAATTGATTGATTCGAGAGCAAACATCATGTTTCGAGGTTCTCTCGGATATTTTTCTAACTCCCCGGCAAGAAGGAGGGAGCAAGCTCGAGAAAATGCAAAAAGTTGCGAAAGGCAAGTAGGTTGATCCAGAAAAAATCGTGAAAATTGGCTAAGTCCTACTCAAGGTCACCTTTGGGACGTGTGGGACAGAAAGACGCGGATCGGCCGAAAAGCCTCCAGGCGGCCCGCTAAGCATTTGGGACAATCGGGCCGGAAGTACGCGGCGGCGGCGCGAAGCCGATCCGGGCTGAAAGGAAGAAGAAAATGATCAGTGTTTGCTCGGGACGTTCGGGACAAAAAAGACCCAAACCGGCCGGATCACCAAATGGGAACAAATGGTCCGAAAGCAAATGGGACATTTGGGCCACGAGTACGCGAACCGGCCGAACCGGGTGAAAAAGGTCAAGGCAGCCTGAAACAGTTTGGGACATTTGGGACAAATGGACGCGAACCAGCCGGTTCGGCCGAAATCAACACAAGGAGCACTGGGACATCCGGGACAAAGGGATGCGCGGGACGCGGATCGCCGAAGGAGCCGAAAGCCAATCAAGTAGTGCCACGTGTCATCAGCCAAATGAGGGACAAGGAAGCCCATTTCGGGCGGATCAGAGGTTTATGTCCCAAACAGTTTGGGACATCCAGACATAAAAATGTGAAGGGTGCGAAAGAGCCGGCAGGGCCGAAAACCAATGAGAAGCTGCCACGTGTCCTCACAAGAGAAAGGTCCAAAAAGTCAAAGGGGCGAGTTTTCGAGCACTGATCCGAACCAATGAAATAGCGCCACGTGTCCCAGCAGGGGCCCACAAGGAAATTTCAAAAGAAAGCTGCTGAAAGGCAGAGGAGAGAGAATCACGTGACCAATCAATGCGTGCCACGTGTCATCCAGGTGGTGAAGCGCGGGAAATATTTCAAAATCCGTTTTGGTCTGTTCCATGCCCTAAATCTTCAGATCATCATATCTTTTGATCCAGAGCTCGGATTTGTGCGTTCTTTATATCAATGAAAAGCTTGTGAGATGCTCTACATGATTCTCGGGATCAATATCGAGTTTTGGTGTAGTCTAGAGAGAGAAAATTGAGAAACAGCTCTGACACGTGATAATGGCTAGAGGTGACGTTTCAACAACCTGTTTTAATGCTAATGGGTCGCATGAGTGTAACACCCTGAACTGTTGTTACTTCCTCCTGAGCATACAAGTGTTGATATGTGATTTCTTGTAAAAGGATGTATTCCTCGATTAAGAAATCATGCTTGGTATGTACTTGTATTTTCTTTGCGGAGATCTTTGGTAGTCGAAATATGATTAGACTCTTTTATTTATTTCATTTTGCATCTGAGTTTAATCTGATCTCGGAATGAATTATAGAGTTATCCACCTATAAGATCTAACCTTGGATCAGTGGAATTGATCCAAGTATTGCTCTAAGTTTGTTCGTGATGAATTAAAATTACAGACCTTGAACAGGTTGCAAGGTCTAGAAGCATTGAATAAGCTAGTCAGGAGTATGACTCAGGTTGATCATGTGAAATGGATTGGTTCCCGATATGGAAGTATATCTGGAAGGTCTCGATCGTGGACCCGGTAATAATTCGGTTTCATATAATTCTGTAGCCTAAGGCGGAACAGAAGCTAACCCTGTTCGAGAATGAATGATTGTAAGTCTTTTTCTGAGCGTACAGAATGTAGACCTAACTGGAATTATTATTGATTAGTAACCTAAAACTAAACCTAACCTAGGGGTTAGATTAGTGATAATCTAACCTAGACCTAGGCTAAGAACTAATGTCCTAAGTTAGTATCTATGCTTATAGAAGTTAGATGGGGTGTTATCCTAAATTCTAACCTAAGATACTAACCTAACTGTTGAGCAGGGAATAAGGGGACCTATGGAGGGGTGCGAACCATGGGCGGATTTTTCTATGTTATTTAATGCATTGGATAAGTATGAAGGACAGGTCTTGGTGGAGGTTTTAGGAACAGCTAACCTAAGCCGACGTGGCGGTGCAGTCGCCAAAATCAAAATGGTCAGGGATTTTATTTGGATCGCCGCCATTTTGGTGGTCGGTGGCAGTGGAGTTTGAGCGGGAAAGTTGGTGTAAATGCATTCAATGTGCTCGGTAGTCGAGCTCGGAACTCGCGTGAAGGCATGCAAACTGGGAAGTTTTTGGTTTGTTTGGCTTATCACGAATTTCGAGTTTTCCTTCTGCCTATTCACTAGTTCTTCGCACCAGTCTTCTTGGTGTTGCATGGCGAGTATGAGCGTATCTAGCTCTTTTCTCTGGCAAGGGGAATATATATGTCTTGGAGATAGCAAAATTTTGTTGGTCGCTCTAACTTGGAAAAGGAAAAGGAAGTCTGAGCTCTTCCAGTGGTCTGCTTCGGAAATTTGAGCAAAAATCCAGGCATGTTAGGCCCTAACCTTTAAAAATCTTGCTGTCTTTCAAGTGATTTCATTAGAACAACTCTGTTCAAATGATTTATGGAAATAGATGATTTTTCCTTGGTGGTCTTGTGTGATTTTTGGTACTGTATCTCTTCTGGTTCGATTTTTTCGTTTACACCTTGATGGGTGTTGTTATATTCGAACGGTTGCTATATTTCTTGGTGTTTGCATTCTGGCTTTTATATGCGAAAATATAGCAAGATTTTATGCTAGGCCTGCTCTGTGTGAGTCCACGAATTGTCCTCCCGATGGGTACAGGCTATTGATGCATGTTGATATATATAAATGTATATAATATTTTGTTAATACTTGTTGTGGAAATTGTTAGAAGGGATACTGATGGATATCGTATGATTGTTCAGTTATATTGAACCTTTGTAAGCTCTGTCGTGGTTATTGGTGATAGTGGCTATTGATACTCGTTGGGTTTCGTTTTGTCTTTTAAATTGTTGGGAAGAGGTAACTTACTGTGTTACTATAGTCTTTATAACTTGGCCGGAGATGTTTTTCCCTCACTTTGTGGTTATGGGTATAAACCCATTAACAGTATGCTATATATATATAGATTTATATTGTTATAATCTGAACGACTCTGTGGAGTCGATTGAATGATTTATATGTATTTGAACCACTGTTCAAGTTGAATATAATTGAATATTGGAATTTGATGTGCCAGCGACTTAAGGGAATAACATGTATTTTGTCCTCTGTTATTTTGTAAGAATACAGTCGTGTCGCAAGGATCTTGTGGTACAGATTCTTTGGGTGTATTTTTACGTCTCCATTCTGTGCAATCTTGTGTGAAAAATATTGGTAAGGGTACCGTTGGATTCCTTGTTTTGGAAATTCAGTATTTTGATTTGTTACTGCTCAATTTAAATGTTGCCATTGATTATCGATGGATTCATTATCTTTTATTATTTTGTTTACTGTTGTTTAAACTCTGTTGAACTTATTATTTAAACAGTGTTATTGACTCAATTTAAGCCTGTTGGTTTACTATTGTTTTGACACCATTGGGTACCATGGGTATGGAAGGATATTTTGTATATCGGCCTTTGGAAAGGCTAAACTGTGAATACTGTTTATGGACTTTGTTTTAAATCCTCGAATGGTATACATGTCACTGTTGTATGTATAAGCCCGAGTTTGAACAGAAATGTTCTTGGCTTTGTTGGCTTTCTTTAATATCTTGGCGTCATGAATTATGGCTTCTATAAAGTAGGTTGTAAACACCATACTTTCAGTTCTGATTGCGTTCAGAAGTGACTTCGTTGTCCCATGTTATGTTTCCATTCTTGATTTCACTCCCGATTGATGTGACTGTACATGGTGCGTGGTTTTCGTTTAAAAATCTCTTTGCTTAGTTATAGGTAAATGTCATGGCTTAATGTTTTCGAGCCTCTTGTCAACTGCGACAACAAAGGAGATCCTTTGAATTCGACCTTGGGTCTAAAAACCCTACACAGTAAGAAAGGCTTGAACGGGCTGTAGGTTGTTATTGGGATTGATGTCAGGTTACGTCTTCTTCGCATTGTTATCCATTCTTTTGTTGATTGAATGTTAGAGTTGTTGACTGTACCTAAGCAGGTAATGGCTGTGTTTATCTTCTTGTCCGTCGCTTCTTGCGAAAGGTCATTCTGAGTCTGTCTGGTAAAATGAACATGTTGTTCGGCATGGGAACTACTGTACTGTAGTTGCTTAATTGTAAGTTTTAACAAAACAGTGTGCTGTTTATGGACTCGACTGAATTACTTGCATGTGTATTAAGTGAATGCCTTGCTTTTGGACAGAAGGTATAGTTATGAGCTAGTTCAGAGGGCATCATGTTCAATTTGTTTATTTCTCTTCTGTTGTAAATATTAAGATGAAATAATTGTCCAGCTAACATCTGTAATTGTTTTTACATAATGACAGTATCAGGATTGATATGATATTCCTCCTTTAAGTTGAATATAATGATTGTCTGATGTTTGTTCATCTTATTTTTACGATGAATAATTGCTTAGGATACTTTTGTTCTTCTTGATCCCTAATATTTTCGATGAAATAATTGAGGAGCATATAGGACTACTCTGTAACGAAAATTATTATTACACGTTATAGACATGATATATTCCTAACGTTTGGTTTGAATCATGCTTACTTGATTGATGATTTTATATCATTTAAACAGGGTGTTTAATGAAAACAATTGACGGATTGCAATTGTTTTAAAAGTTAGTGCTTATCATGCTCAGTTCATCGAACTGACTCATGTTGACTATTTTTGCAGATGGTTGCCGTAAGTGGTAAAAGCATGCAGATCTGACAGGATGATCAGATTGTTTAATTTGATTTATAATGAATTACAGCTTGATTTTCTAAATGTTCTATATGAGGAAAGATGTTCTTTTTCCATTAAGCATTGTATCAAGTATGTTGCTTGCATAAAATGTAATTGTATAGTTCTGAAAGGAATGGAAATAAGTATTTGTTACTTATGTGTTGTATTCTTAATTCTGTTAGTTGACCTTCTTCGGTTTATATACCGGAGTGGCAATGTTATCTTTGTGTAATTTGGATGCTTTTGTGATTGTCAATGAAAGCATATATGAAAATGTGATTGAATTCTTATGAGTGCTTAGTAGTTCTAATTTGTTCTATCGAAAGCTAAATTGAAATTTAAATCATTATCTTTCTAAAAGATAGGGATAAAATGAACCTAAGCAGAACGCTAATCAAGCTGGATTAAATTACTAATCCCTAGTCCTGAGTATGACAGGACAACATTAAATTGGATTCTTAATCATTTATATCTTTATACTAGTAAGTATGATATAAATTCAGTTAGGAGAACTGATATAAATCTAATGGGATTCAGATGGCAATCTCATGTGAAGGTTATGAGTTATTGTTCAATTCTGTTGTTTTAGAATCATGTATATTCTAAGAACTCCTCGATGAGACCTTGACCTTGATAACTCCTCTGAGTAATGGGTTTTATTGAGAAAGGTCATCCTAGGATGAGGAATTCCAGGGATTGGGAAAGGCTAACCTTAGGGGAAACGTCTTTAATGTAATTAAACTCAATGTGCGTAACGCATATTAATAAGTGGATCTTTTCGAGGTGGATTTAAAGGTTGACGGCACAAGTCAACTGCAGGGTTGTACCTCCGAGAAGATTAGGATCTTCTCGAAGTTACAACAATGCGGGTGACTTATGACGACACCCCTTGCATTGATCGCTAAGATTTACACTTTGATCTCGTACAAGTTACTTTTGGACCGATTAGGTATGTGGTCACATTATATGGCTGCCTAGGAGACTCGGGGTATCTTGACACACTGGTTTAATTAGGATTGACCCAGTATGTCATCTTATCCCTAGTCTTCGGGAGCATCCATATAACGTGGTTACCTTACTAATCCATTCCCGAGTGATTAACTTGGATAAAAGGGACTGACAGAAGTCGGTATAAGACATTCTACATAACATAAGAATGGGGTGAAGGGCGTATTCAGTTTGATGAGTATCTTTGTTAAGGAATATGAGACATAAACAGTATGTTTCAAATCTTTGGCCAAAGTATCGCAAGCTGCTGATTGCATTGTCCTAATTCACCTAGTCTAAGGGATGAGATGCCGATGAATAATGGTAACAATTATTCAGTTAGGTTCCTTGGACAGAGCATTCTGAATCCCAGAATAGGGAAGAGAACCACAGGAGTGAAGTGTTAAATAATAACGCCAACTCTTATTACTCATGAATAGATCGGTAGATTACCGAGTCATGAAATGAATAGATCGGAGGTACTCCGAGTCATTACTAACCGCATATGGTTTATGCATTTATATGAATGGTTATTTGATTTGTGAGTTCTAAATTATGTATTTAGAACCAGGATGCATTTATCAAAAAAAAAAATTGACTTGTTCTATTGTCTAAAATGAGGATGTTACATGCGGTCTTCTTGAAGACGGCCGGAAGTGACATTTCAAAGAAATTAATACACATGGGTCGCATTCTCCTCCAAATTGGTCAAAGTGACAGGGTATGGGTTGGTAAGGTCCTCCATGCTGATTTAATGCATTGGCATTCAATGAGGAATGGGCTTACACGTTTTCCCACGTTTCTGTCCCCTGGGCTCGACCCATGCAATGTAAAAAGCCAGATTTGGCTCAAAATTAAAGTGTTGTTCATTCTTTCTGCTCTGCCCTCCCTTCTTTTCTTCTCTAGGGTTGAAAATGGAGTTCGAACCTCCTCCCTGCTCTGTAATGGCGTTTTTGCCTCTTACTAATGGAATGATGTTCTGTGCAAACTTCTGAAGCAACAAAACGTGTTTTGTGATGCATCTGTCCATCCTTGCTCGTTTTTGCTTGTTCTCTTCTTGCCTCTCTTCATTGTAGGTATTTGTGCATGTTTGAATGTTCATTGCAGGTCCGGAGCTGTGTTCATAGAGTTTTGGGACATTTTCTATGTGAAATCTATCCTTGGGCCTGTGATGCATCTGTCCATCCTTCCCATTGCTCACCTCTCTTTGTCCCATGGCAGTTTTGATAGATGTTCAACATTCTCCTTCTCTGGTGTATCACCGTTTTAGTGTAGGCTTTTACTTTTTTTCCCTTCTCTCTCTTTCTCTATCTCCTTGCATGGTTAGATTAGGATTAGATTAGCTTGCCTGCACTGGAATAGCTTGTGGCAGGTAGTTTAGGAGCAGGAACCAGCCTTCTCTGGAGATTCCTCTCTCGGTTTCACAAGTCCCATGCTTGGAGAGAGGTTTCCATGTTGTGTAATCACACTGGATGCCTGAGTGATCAACCTAGAAGCCTGATCTGCATCCAGGGGTGATGTGATTTTGCATCAGCAGTTTTTGGCAAATACGACTGTGGGACATTAGAGGTCTTTCACTTCATCTTTTGCAGGTTGATGTGTTCTCATGAAGATTTCAGCCTTTGGAGGCACTTGCAAACACATCTGGTGACTCCATCTGATCAGCAACCCATTTTTCTGAAGTTGCAGACCCGTTTCCATCCATTTTCATTCATCCTTCTTTCCATCCCTTTCATTCTTTTCCATTCCATGAAGTTGTGCAACCATGACTTCATTTCCATCATGGAACTCACATTTACAACAACAACAGTATATCACACCTCCAACACATTTTACAAATCCTCCAGATCAGCATGCATACTCATATGAGCAGCAGTGCCAAAGTCAGTTTGGCTATGGAGCTTTCCAAGAGCAAGAGTATGCCTAGAAAATGAAGACCATCGATCCAAGATGCTGGTCTGTTGGAGAAAATCCAAAAGATGGAGGTGGGGATGGTGCAGTCCAGGCTCAAGCACAAATGAAAGCTTTTGGAATCGGTTGTGGAGCACCCTGTCCATGGGTGGGACCTTTTCCAAGGCATTACAGCCTCGGGAGAAGCTTGACTTCATGATTGCAGCGCTACCTTTGCTTCTTAAGTGGATTGAAGAAATAGAGGTGTATGAGAGGAGTATTCAGCAACCTTGTCAACGGGTAAGCACACCATCTCATACCTTTTCTTTTCCTCTTTCCCAATCTGTTTCATCTCAGCAGTGTCAAGCTTTAAACCCTCCATCTGCTGTCCCAAGTGTTGAATCCATCCCTCCATCTCCTAGTCTTCCACCCCATCTTAATTCTTCTTTCCTTTTTCCTTCTAGACAGTCATCCCCTCCACAAGAGCTAACAGAAACACCCCCTCCTCCAAAGAAACAAGAGGTTTCACCGCCTCCACCACCACACAAAATTGTAAAATCAGTTGAGTTACAACCCATCCCTCCTCTTGCATTCCCAAATCCATGTTGGGAGGATGAAATTCAGAATGCCAGTCAAGGAAAACAACAACAAAAAGAGAGGCCAAACAAAGATGAAGAAATTCAAAGTCTGAAGAGTTGGGCTCTCAAATTTGGGATAACAAAGATCCCCTTGATGGTTAAACCTACGTAAGAGGCTAGGGTTGGAGAATAGGTGGTGGTTAGGACTAATTTTGTTGCAACGAAGAAGAAGGTCTTGCAGTCCCAACTTGTCCTCTAGAGCAGCGGGAATGAAGAGTTTGACTTGACAAACTTCATGCTGGAGGAAGAGTTCAATCAAGAGAAAGATTGCCTTCAAAAATTGGAGGAAGGAGAAGCTGCTCCAAATCCAAAAGAAGAGGAGCACAAAGCAGGCTACAGGAGAACCTTCGGTTCTTCTTTCAACTTCATCTCTCTCAAGTTCTAAGATCTTGAAGAAGAGTTTGATCTCTCAAACTCAATATTGGAGAGTGAAGGAAACCATGGTGGTCAAGTTGCAGATCAAGAGGACACCATGGAAGAAGTTGAAAACGAGCAGCAGGACAGCAATGAGGCAGTTTACCTGTCAGATTTGGAGGACTGTTTTGATGGAGAAGAGCCGGTTGAGTTTTCACCATTCTCTCTTTCATCATCCACATTCCAAACACCGAGTCTCTGCTGTCATGGAGGAGAGATTTCATTTGCAACACCCGCATCTTATAAAGCACCCTTTGGAATCAAAATTGGAAGATTCTAATCTTCCCTGTTCTTCATTGGAGGAAGAGAAAGGACAGAAGGATTCCACCATTTCTTCCACATCATCCATTCAGGTGGGTCTACAAGAAGACTCCATTCTTGGAGTTGAAAATCAGAGCTATGGGCATATCAAACGGATCAGACCTTGCCCAATCAGGTATTTGGCTTCATTGGAGCCAAAGGGGAAGCCACAACCGGTCATGCTCACTTCTGGGCATGAGGATGAGCTACAAAGTACCAAGGATCAGCTGCCATACCTCTTCAATCCAAATGCAGAGCAACTAAAAGAGGTATTGGATTTGTTTTCAGTTGATACTTGATGATTTGGGTGGAAGACCAGCTTCTTGTTGATTTTCCATCCATCCAAACAGCCATGATCAGTGCCAAATCAATTGCATGGCTGCCAATTTTGAAGAAAGGAAGCTATTTCTCACAACCAGTTGCAGGGTTTGTTTAGCTTGCCTTTGCTTCCAGTTAGAGTAGAGTAGCTAGGTTTGCTTTCAGTAGAAGAAGTGCTTGTGCACACTCTACATGTTCCATTTGGGGCATGTATGATTTTCGATTCCTGTATATAGTTTTTGGTGTTGTTGGTTTTACTCTTGCATAGTTCATTTCAAAGTGGCCTTTTGATGAGAACAACTCCATGTCCAAAGTGGGATTCAAGTGGCTCGAGGGAAGTTTTCAAAGTTCGTATCTAGACCAGTTTTTAGGCTTGCTTATGACTCCATGCCCAATGGATTGCTTCAGTCAACTGGTCTTTTCATCTAGCAGCAGATGACCCCGCTTAAGTCACCAAAATCTGTTATCCAAAATTCACCCCGGGGTAATTTTGATAACATACATCGAATATTCAAGTCCCGTGCAAATTGATTGATTCGAGCAAACATCATGTTTCGAGGTTCTCTCAAATATTTTTCTAACTCCCCGCCGAAGAAGGAGGGAGCAAGCTCGAGAGAAATGCAAAAAGTTGCGAAACGCAAGTAGGTTGATCCGTAAAAATCGTGAAAATTGGCTAAGTCCTCGCTCAAGGTCGCCTTTGGGACGTGTGAGACAGAAGACGTGGATTGGCCGAAAAGCCTCCCGAGGCGGCTCTGCTAAGCATTTGGGACAATCGGGCCAGAAGTACGTGGTGGGCACGAGAAGTCGATCCAGCCGAAAGGGGAAGAAAAATGGCGTGTTGCTCGGACGTTCGGGAAAAAGACCCGAACAGCCGGCCGGATCGGCCGAAATGGGAACAAATGGTCCGAAAGCAAATGGGACATTTGGGCCGCGAGTACGTGAACCAGGCCCAACCGGCGAAAAGGTCAAGGCAGCCCGAAACAGTTTGGGACATTTGGGACAAATGGACGCGAACCGGCCGGTTCGGCCGAAATCAGCACAAGGAGCACTGGGACATCCGGGACAAAGGGACGCGCGGGACGCGGATCGCCGAAGGAGCCGAAAGCCAATCAAGCAGCGCCACGTGTCATCGGCCGAATGAGGGACAAGGAAGCCCATTCCGGGCGGATCGGAGGTTTATGTCCCAAACGGTTTGGGACATCCGGGACATAAAAACGTGAAGGGCGCGAAAGAGCTGGCAGGGCCGAAAACCAATGAGAAGCTGCCACGTGTCCTCACAAGAGAAAGGTCCAAAAAGTCAAAGGGCGAGTTTTGAAAGCCGATCCGAACCAATGAAATAGCGCCACGTGTCCTAGCTAGGGCCCACAAGGAAATTTCAAATGAAAGCCCACCGAAAGGCAAAGGAGAGAGAATCACATGACCAATCAATGCGTGCCACGTGTCATCCAGGTGGCGAAGCGCGGGAAAATATTTCAAAATCCGTTTTGGTCTGTTCCGTGCCCTAAATCTTCAGTTCATCATATCTTTTGATCCAGAGCTCGAATTTGTGCGTTCTTTATATCAACGGAAAGCTTGTGAGATGCTCTACATGATTCTAGGATCAATCTTGAGTTTTGGTGTAGTCTGGAGAGAGAAAATCAAGAAATGGCTCTGACACGTGATAATGGCCAGAGGCGACGTTTCAACAACCTGTTTTAATGCTAATGGGTCACGCTCTTCTTCAAAGACGGCCGAAGTGACATTTCAGCGCCCAATTAATACACATGGGTTGCATTCTCCTCCAAAATCAGTCAAAGTTATAGGGTATGGGTTGGTAAGGTCCTCCATGCTGATTTAATGCATTGGCATTCAATGAGGAATGGGCTTACACGTTTTCCCACGTTTCTGTCCCCTGGGCTCGACCCATGCGATGTAAAAAGCCAGATTTGGCTCAAAATTAAAGTGTTGTTCATTCTTTCTGCTCTACCCTCCCTTCTTTTGTTATCTAGGGTTGAAAATGGAGTTCGAACCTCCTCCACTGCTTTCTGTAATGGCGTTTTTGCCTCTTACTAATGGAATGATGTTCTCATGCAAACTTCAAACAACAAAACGTGTTTTGTGATGCATCTATCCATCCTTGCTTGTTTTTGCTTGTTCTCTTCTTTCCTCTCTTCATTACAGTATTTGTGCATGTTTGAATGTTCATTGCAGGTCTAGAGCCGTGTTCATAGAGTTTTGGGACATTTTACTGTGTGAAATCTATCCTTGGGCCTCGTGATGCATCTGTCCATTCCTATTGCTCACCTCTCTTTGTCCCATGGCGCTTTTGATAGATGTTCAACATTCTCCTTCTCTGGTGTATCACCGTTTTAGTGTAGGCTTTTGCTTTTTTCCCTTCTCTCTCTCTCTCTCTGTCTCCTTGGCATGGTTAGATTAGGATTAGATTAGCTTGCCTGCACTGGAATAGCTTGTGGCAGGTAGTTTAGGAGCAAGAACCAGCCTTCTCTGGAGATTCCTCTCTTGGTTTCACAAGTCCCACGCTTGGAGAGAGGTTTCCATGTTGTGTAATCACACTGGATGCTTGAGTGATCAACCTAGAAGCCTGATCTCGCATCTAGGGGTGGCTGATTTTGCATCAACACCAACTCCGACTCAATCCATGCCTAAACCGAGTTGACTCGATCCATGCCTCAAACTGAATCCTGACTTGATCCATGCCTAAACCGACCTAACTCAATCCATGCCTAAACCAACTTTGACTCAATCCATGACTATGATCTTTCTCTATCATGCATAGCTCATCTATTTTTTCATCCATATCATAAGTAAGGTAAAACTCATACACATCATAACAACATCACCTGAATATCATCTATCTCCTCATATATACATGTGTGTCTCCATACAATGTACACCCATATCACATAAATGTGTATCTCAATAAACATGCATGTCTCATCATGGCTATCATCTCAAAAATGTTGGCACGTAGGTTGATATGCTATAAATAATCATCATCGATTGTAGGTCAGTATCATGTACACCAATATAAACAATATAAAATGTCTTGACTTGTGGGCCGGTATAAATCCAAAATCCCAAAATACAAAAATAGGTGACATATTGTCCCTCATCTACCACTAGACGCCCAACATCTGATGTTGACCCCCGTGCACTGCTCGATGTCCTATGATCTCTCATGCGGGCTTGCCTATACATGTGTGACTGTGTTTTCTCACTAGAGACTATCTCTGTAGTGGTCTCATCACACCATCTACTAGTATCTGCAGCTTGGGCTCCTCCTCCTGTACCTATACCTGAGGCTCTCACCTCTCTACCTATATCTATGGCTCTGGCCTCTCGGCCTATACCTATGGCCCCCCCCCAGCTATCCCTACCTGACCTTGCCTCTGTCGACCCACCACTAGCTGTATGCTACTCGTCACCCTTACATCATCTCGTGCTTAGGGCCCATGGGCTCCTCCTCCTCCCTTGTCAACTCTACTTAGATGGGGTGGAGACAAAGGTCTCTCCACCTCATCTCTCCTATACCATGGGAAGGGCGGGGCACATCCTGCACTAAACCAAACTATTGCCTCACTCGGTCGACAGGTATCATCTCGTGCTCCCTAGCATGACATCCCTCTATCCACCTCTCGTAACTATAGTCCCTCCAGCTCTGTATACATCCCTTTATAAGAGGGATAGGTCACATAGGGTCTCTAGACTATATCCACACTAGACAAGCTCTCTAGTCTTTGTCTATAATATGCTACGTCATATGTAGCCCAAGATGTCTCGTACATTACCCTCCGATACCCATCACTGCGCAACCAACTCAAATGACTCCCAAATCAAATCCATCTACTCGGGGCGGGCCTGTCGGATTGCACACATGCAATGTTCTCATAAGCCCAACAGTGCAGAAGGAAAGTGCAACACAGACTATATCTCTGTAATTATCTGTAGGCCCACAACTCTCTATATAATTGCACCAAGAAAGCCGGTGCCCAAGAAAAACTGGTATGATCAATCATCATGTCCCAAAGGACACCCATAAATTACCAAAGGAATCTCCCACCCTCTAAATCTGTAATTCATAGCACTCAATTGCCTCCATCATCAACACTATCAACCACATCTCCTCAGGATGGGCAACATATACCTCTCTGTAACTCAAGCTGGCACTGTGGTAACACAACTTGCCTTGCTCTCCCTCCAAATACCTCATTTATACAACCCGCCATGACCTTGGATGTTCTTGAGTACACCTAGTCTCCGAGTGGTCGTGTAATCTCAATATCCTATATATATCCTCTAGGGTGATGGTCATCTCCCTTGTCGGTAAGTGGAAGGTATTAGTCGCCGAATCCCATCTCTCAATGAGTGCGACCATCAAACTCTGATCTCTCACAACCCACCCATAATAACAGATCCCAATCAATATGACATCATCAATGTGGCTCCACTCCTTGAAAGTCACCTATCCATGCAGCTCTAGTAATATAAGTGGCTCCCGATCCCTCATTCGCAGCTCATCCCGAGCCTACATCCAACCAACACTATATATTAGTATGCCTGTTCCACATTACCTTATGTTCACCCCCCAACCACCTATTCTTCCCAACACCCCTCTACCCTAATCCTTAACCAAACCAACCACAACCCATCCCCTCTCTCTTAAACCACACCTTTCCATATCTTACCCTACCCATTGACCATCCGTTTCCACTACCTACCCCATTTTTGCCTATTTCTGGCCCCATTTCCTTATTTTCACACCAACTCCGGTTACCCATAACCATCACCAATAGCCTTTAACCACTATTGGTCACTTGTGTCATGACCGATCCCACTTCTACATGACCGACGTTGGCCTATAGGGACCGCCACCGGTCATTGTGATAGCAAACAATGCCAAAACCCCTGACTATATTTTTTCATTTTGACCAAATCAACCCACCTACCCAACCAAACTTACTTTCACCTCCCTACTTCCCTTCCCACTCCTATTGACCTACATTCCAACCTCCCCCACCCTAATTATATCCAATTTATCTCCCAATCCTACAGTTCAAAAATTTCCCCCACATTTTTCTTACAACCCATATTTTACCCTACTTAATTACTCAAATCATTAAGCAATGGTGTAGAGCTTACCTCATCCTTCTGCAACGACACTTTGTGGTGGTATATCTCGACCACCATACGGGTGCACCACCTGACCCCTCTCTGACCTCTACCATCCTCCACTCAACACACACTCCTCAGCCACATGAATCGTGCCACCTGATATAGCGACCCCACCTCCCAATCACCCACCCTCTCCTATGTGGCTCGCCAACCAAGCTCCTCTGCTGCACTTTCTTGTCATTTTCCTCTTTTCTCTCCTATTCTCCTTTTCTACTTTTCCACATGCACAAATGAATTTTCAAACATGGGTTATCCACTTTTATACCCTACCCGACTCGACCAACGTCGGTTAACCATCGATCGCTTATTGGTCTATTTCCTAGACTACCGCCGCCGATTACCCTACATTGTCATCGGTTCATATCGATCGATGTTAATTACCTTGTGTACTCTTTACCCCCATTTACCTCATTTTCCTTACCTCCCTTCTCTTTTTCCCCCCATACACCTACCTGGACCACTTTACCTTCACCTCTGGCCCTCCACCCTCTTCAACCTCCTCACGTCTTGTTGATGCCTTATTATTTTACCCCTACCTCGGCCTTACCCATGCCGTGATCTTGATATTTGGACCTGGACCACCACTAGTGACCTTTGACCTCATGTGTTTGCTATACCTTGTAGCACTGTTACCTATGTTGTTGACCTAATGACCTTACCTAGCCTATTGTCGTGACCGTTTATCCTAACCCTACCTTTGGTATACCGGAACATACCTAAATGTTCCTGCACCTAACCTACATTGTGTTTCCTAACCTTATCCTATACCTTGGATACCAAATTCACTTCACCCTTGTTTGGATAAACCTATCGACCTTAGATGATGTAGAGTTTTCCTGCTCTTCATCCTGGTAGCATCTTTGCGCTTTATAAATGTGTGTGCGTTTTACTATTACTACCTTTGACCCTAACCCATTACCTAGATTGCCCATGTAAACCTTTCACCCTCTTCTCTTGCACCTGTTTACATTTTTTCTTCACATTTACCTTTTATCAAACCACTCACCACTTCACCAATTGCTTCGTCAGTTCCTAGTTTGAGGGGGATCACCTTCACCCCCACATGGGGCAACCACACCTTATTTTTGTTAGCATCGCTTACCAATACAAGCTACGCAACAAAAAGGGGCAAATTGTAAACACTAAAATTAGGTCACACTCCCCTTCCTTACCTCGACCAATAATTACCCTTCATCACTTTCACCTAGTAATGGCCCCTTCACCACACTAGTATTAATTTAATTAAATTAATGTTTTACCCTCACTATATTTATTATTTAAATATCTTATTTAAATAATATCTACACATCTGATTCACTTAGACACCTCACCAAGCCAACTCAACCTAATACCTCTTCTTACCAAGTTACCATAACTAACTAAGACTTACCCAAACCCTAAAAATCAATGCCTACACTTCCTCTAACTAAATTCCCGCATGCTCATAGAAGCTCCCAGTCTAATACATGGGATAATGACATGAGATCTAGGAAATCAGAAGGATCTCCCCTAAGTTTGGAAAACCTAGAAAATCCCACCTTGACCAACGTTGGTTACCCCTAACCACCACCGGTTAAGCCAGACCACCATCGGTTCCCCCTTTTTAACTCCTAAACTACCTTATTCTCAAGGTTGGAAAACATTGGGAGCAAGAAATTTGAAGAGTAAAAACAAGATCTCGAAATATAATGCATCTTCGTGAGTGTCAATTCCAGCAAGAAATCGCATCCAAAGAAGGATATTGAACATCTTCTCTGTCATGCCCATCCCACTCACATTCGGATCTACCCAAGCAAAAGAAGAGTTTACATGCAGCCCATACAAAATCTTTTCTCCAATTTGCTATCACTTGCAGCCTCCAAAACCCATCATCAACACCTCCATCCTTCACACATAGACTTTCAGAAATGAAATCCAAGTAAGTATAATATCATACTTTCCTGGTTAATTCATTTCATCATTGTTTTACCACATATTTGCTACCTTTCTTCTTATTGACCATCTCCAACATTTTGTACCTTCATAAACCCATCAAAACCTCGTAAAAACCTACCCCAGTCACCTAATACCTCCTCCCAACCAACTAAATCCTTTGTGTAATCACAAAGGGGACCCAAAACCTCATTCTGTGACATTCCTATGTTTCATAGTAATTAGCACCGGTTGTACCTAACCATGGTCGGTCACCCCTAACAAATGCTTTGGTTTATGTGTTTTCCCACAAAAATTTAAACAAAGACCTATCCACCCCATTTTACCTCACCCTCACTCACTTGTGACCTACCCAACACCTTCATCAGACCTGTAGAACTCAGAACCAACCCTTTGACCTGTGGATTCTATTCTAGCTTAGCCTGTTAGATTAGATTTGTTTCTTATTGTGTTTTAAGTGAGATACCTAAATCATTTTAAAATAACAATAGGATTTACTTTGTTTTTAGCATTAATTTGTTTAAAATAGTGGACTGATAGCCATCTAGGAAGTACCATACTTCCTGGATCTAGCTCACACTAGGTAGTTCACTGCCCATATTGTTTAATGTTTTTTTGGTGGTCTTGCTTTCATTACAGGTAGTTCCTCCTAGCCAAAGGAAGCTCTCACGGTCAATCGTGGATTCGAAGTCATACACACGTAACAACCCATCAATTGAAATTTTAATCGGTATTCCTCCTATGCCCATTACCCTATCTATTTAAGTTAACCATTCAAAGGAACAATCTAAGAAAAAGGTGAAACATAAAGCACAAAGAAAGATATTAAAGAAATAAGGGAAGACAACATAGCCAAACATGTAGAGATCACATGTCTAAAAGGAGAGAAGGAACTAGAGAAAAATAAGAATGGGGTTCTTATCAGTATGGCAGAGGAGGTTGATGATCATGTCCTAAAATCAAGACTACACTTGGTTTCCAAGGTACCTGGAAGGTTCCCTTCAGCTATGCATTATGTGTGTACATTAGTTGATCTAGTACTTGAGGATGGACCAGCTTAGATGCTAGCACCAAAGGACCCTGAGAAGGAGGAAGAGAGGGAAAAGGCTGCAGTAGTTAGAAATATTTCATCATACGAGACATTACTTGGAACCTTGCAGGAGGAGTTGAAGAAAGAAGATCAAGAACTCGAACATATATGCAGCTACGCAGGTAGTAATAATAGTCAGGAAAATAGTAGAGACAATGAGTTCATAAAGGAAATGAAGGATGAGATGTTGGGATGCATGGAAATATTGGCGCTAGTCAAGCAAAAAAATAAGGCCTTGGCAGAAGCACAGGACCCCCATAAGGAAAAATTGGATGAGATTGGAAAAAATATAGTGTAGAAGATGGATTTGTTAAAAGGAAGAATGTCTGTTATGTCCAACAATTTTTTTGTGTTACAAAATGAGAAGGGAGAAATTTCATAATATGAGTTGGAGTCTTTGTAGCAGACATTCCAGAGAAAACTAAATTCACACTATCTCGAATGACAGATGTTAGAAGCGAGAGATAAAATAAGAATATCTGGAATTAATTCTTCCACTGAAACAGAGGATGTTGCACGGTGAGATTTCATTCTTTATGCATAATTATTTCATTTATTTCCATTCTTTATTCTTTATTACTCAAAGAGCAACTATTGTCGAAGTGGTAATACATTTTAGTGTGAGGTAATGTTGAGTGGACAAGAGTATGATACAAAGGAGAGGGCACACAGAAGATTCAAATGTAGGAGTAAAGCACACTAAAGGTGCGGAAGGGTAGGGAAGGACACACGTTCAAAATACAAGGAAAAATTTGGGACTTAGTTGTTTTCACATGTACGAAAGCTATTTTTATAGATAGCATGCAAAAGCACACAAATTGGATAAAGACATGTGTGAAATGCATGGGATATTATTGGAGTAGTGGCTATTAAGGGCTTTGTATGGGTTCGGGCTAATAATGGAATTGATACCACCGCTTAACTAGAAGAGGTCTTGTTGATGCAAAATCACAGCACCCCTAGACGCTGATCAGATTTCTAGGTTGATCACTCTAGCATCCAGTGTGATTGCACAACATGGAATCCTTTCTCCAAGTGTGGGACTTGTAAAAATGAGAAAGGATTCTCTAGAGAAGGCTAGGTTCCTATTCCTCTGTTCAGATGCACACAAAAACATAGAGGTTTTACTCAAAACCTAATCTAATCTGCCAAGGAGACAGGGTAAGAAGATGCATAAAAATAAACCTAAGCTAACAGAGGTGATGCACCAAGGAATGAAGAACACCTATCTTGCCAATAAACACAAACCATTCAAATGTGATGCAAGATCATGCATGACGATAACAAAAATTGCAGTGAAAGATCAGGAGGATGCAAATGAACACAGTGAGGGTTGAGAATCATCCACAGACATGAATTACTTGCTCCAAAGGTTGATACAATACACTACATAATGCCAAGAGGCACGATTGCATTACAGTTTTAAATGGGAGGTTTGAACTCCACAAATTCACCTGATAAGAGAAGAAGGGAGTGGTAAAACAGGAAGGTTCGACCTTTAGAAAGAAGCCTCTCTTACAATATATAAGAATAAAGAGAGAGGGAAGAGAGAGGAAAGTCAGATCTACCCCAACCACTTCTAGGTCACATTTATTTAATCTCATTATGGTGGAAGCGGTGAATCCTAGAAAAAATGGTGGACTGTCTAGCGAGAAACGGAACTGGCTATGCATTTGTATTAAAGTTGGTTGTTGAAATGTCACTTCTGCATCTATTATCACATGCCGAGACGTTTTCTTGATCTTATCCTCCAAAATAAACCAAAATGAAAGATTGACCGTGGAATCATGTAGATAATTTCACCAGCTTTCCATTGATATGAAGAACGCGAAAATCCAAGCTCGGATCGAAAGTTATGGCGATCCAAGATTTTAGGGCAAAAGCAGGGCAAAAAACGAATTTTGAATTTTTCCCGCACTCTGCCACTGATGACACGTGTCGGTACTGATTGGCTGTGCAATTCTCTCTTCTTCCCTTTCCGCAGAGCCTTCCTTTGAAAATTTTGCCTTTTTAACTTTGGAAAAAATTTCATTTTTCCCCACGCGCCCGCCACTTGGGACACGTGGCATCGTTTGGTTCGTTGACAGGGGCACGGGGAAAACCTTTACCTTTTAGTTTTGGGCCAAAACTTTGCTAAGTTTCAAACTCTCCCCGAACTCTAAACTCCCTTGCTATGTGGCATGATTTCATTGGGCGCGGGCCCTCCTTGTCTTTGTTTGCAGCCGCTTTCACCTTTTCGCGTCCTTCGCATCCTTCGCGTACTCACGGCCCAGATGTCCTAAACTGTCTGGGACAAAAATCTCCGAACCGCCTAATTCGGGCTTCCTTGCTCCTCTTTGCGGTGAAGACACGTGGCTAATTCCATTGGCTCTTGGCTCTTTCGACTTTTCGCGTCCTTTGCATACTTTTGTCCTGGTGTCCTGCATAAAAGTTCCCTCGCTTTGGCTGATCCAGGCGGTTCGCGTCCTCCACGTACCTTTGTCCCAATTGTCCCAGTTATTCTGGGACAAATTTCTCCGAATTGGCCAAAATGGGCTAACTATTTTCTCTCGGCCACTTCACCTTTTCGCGTCCTTCGCGTACTCACGGCCTAGATGTCCCAAACCGCCTGCGCACAACAGTTAGTCAATTTTTTCACCTTCGGTCGGTTTCCCCTTTCACGTCCCACGCGCGTCCCCATGGCCTCGATGTCCTTTGCTCGCGCGGACCATCCGGTAGTTTTTCAGCCATTCGGGCCCGACGTCCCAATCTGTCCCTAGTCTTGCGCTTAGTCGATTTTCTCTCGTATTTCGGCCTTAAGCTTGGCTCTTTGCAACTTTTCTACATACTTTTAAAACGTTGGGTTTTCTTCTTAGACAGGAGGGTTAGAAAGAAACCGAGGGGACCCCAGAAACATGATTTTTGCCTTGAATCAATATGTTATCAAAATTACCTTGGGGGGTGAATTTTGGATAACAGTTTGGTGACTCAGCAGGGTCACCTTCCTGCTAGGTAGAAGATCAGTGGCCTTTTAACAATCCATTGGGCATGGAGTAATAATCTGAAACCAGCTTGACGATCTCGATCCCGATCTTGATACCGCAACTCATTCTTCAAGAGCACTCTGAATAGTAGAAATTCAACCTGAGAGCAACAAAACCTGTGCCAAAGCACTTAGGGAAAAATAAACCTAACTACAACAAGACAATGTGCATACGCACTTAGAGGAACTGAAATCTAGGCTAATATTTACAAGGGTAAACCTTTTCCTTTTTAGTAGCAATGTTTAAGATAGATTCTGTTAACTAGAATCGGGAGTTCTTCTCCATCCAATGCAGAAAATTGGAAGGCATTACCACTTTTACATCTCGTGACCATGTAGGGGCCACTCCAAATGGCATCAAACTTGGAATGCCTTCCAGGTTTCACCCGATCTGCATCCCATTTCAGAACTAGGTCCCCCTCCTGGAAGGTCCTTGCTCCTACCTTCTTGTCAAACCATCTTTGTACTTTGAGGTCTCGATCCTTTTCAATCATCGAACTACATGTTCTCTTATTTCTTCCAATTCCATCAACTCTGCATACCTGGCCTCTATTGGTTTGAACTCGAGAACTCCAGTCATGCTTCATGAGCTCCAATGATGGAAATTCTAATGATATAGGCAATCGCTCTCTTTTCCCATAGACCAATTTGTAGGGATAACTACCACCAGACCTCTTTGGTGTTATCCTATCAGCTCATAATGCTGATTTTAGCTTGGTATGCCATGTCCTTTGGTTTTCATCCAGAGTTCTTCTGATGATCCTTAGCAACTTTTTGTTCGTGGACTCTGCCTGTCCATTACCCTGTGGGTAATAATTTGAAGAGGTGCTTAAATAGATTCCATTCTTGACAGCCCATTCTGTAATCTTGGAACCTATGAATGATAATGCATTATCTCGATATGATAGTGGTCGACACACCAAACACAGGTCACTATTTCTTCATAAAAGTCTAGTATGTTAGACTCACTTGCCTCTTTGAGCGCTACTGCTTCGGTCCACTTGGTGAAATAGTCCATCGCCATGAGAATCCACTTGTGGCCTTGGCTTGAGTTTGGGTTGATGACCCTGATGAAGTCCAATCCCCATTGCATAAATGGTTGGTCAACCAAAATTGGGTGCAATGGAAGCACTGCTAGTCTTTCCTTTCCCATGAAGAGCACACATTTCTTGCACTTTCTTATCCATGTATAATAGTCACTGAACACTATGGGCCAATAATACCCTGCCTTCATTATCTTGAGAGCTGTTACTCATGGGCGAAATGTCCTCCGGAATCTCCATCGTGAAAATCTCGTAACACCCTCTCAATTTGACTTGTCCCAATGCACCTCAGTAGAACTCCATTGATGTCTTTCTTAAACAAAACACCATCAACAAACACATATGGGATGGCTTGTAATCTAAAGTATCTCCTCTTTGCTTTGCTCATTTCTGGAGGGCATAGGCCTGTCTGTAGGAAGTGTATCATATTATGAGTCCAACAGGGAGTGGGCACATCATCATTTTCCTGTTCTTGACCATCCTGTAGTACCAAGATAGCCTCTTTTCCATTACCTGCTTCAACTTGCTGACTCAAGGCTAGTTGTTCGCATAGTCCCTTCCCACGTACTAGTTTGGTGACCTTAATCTCAATGTCATATTCCATGACACGGGTTATCCATCCTGCATGTTTCTCATTCAGATCCTTGTTTAGAAGGAAGTCCTTGACTCCTGCATGAGAGACCAATAATTGGATCTTGTTGTTTGAGACTAGGTGCTTGAATTTCTTTAAAATCCTGATCACTACAAGTACATGCTTTTCAATGAAAGAGTACCTAGTTTTGTATTCCTCCAAGCCTTGACTGAAGAAAGCCACTGGTTTTTCTAATCCTTCTTTGTTTTGTTGTGCCAGGATTGCAGAAATTGTGTCTCCACCACCAAAGGTGTATAGCATGAAACCCTTGGAGAAGTCTGGATTGACGAGAGTGGGAGCTTGAGATATAGCCTCTTTTATTGCCTCAAAACTTGCCTTGCCTTCAGATGTCCACTTAAATGCCATGCTCTTTTTTAACATCAGCGTTATTGGCTTTACGAGAGCTGCAAAGTTTGGAACAAACCTGCGGACAAAATTGATCCTTCCCAAGAAGCTTTGAAGAGCCTTCTTGTGACTTGGCAATGGCAACGCTCGAATTGCTTCAACTCTTTTTGGGTCAATCGATCAATCCCTCCTTTGAAACAATATGGCCTAGAAGTTTCCCCTCATGAGCTAGGAATATGCATTTTTTGGGATTCAATGATACCCCAAATCTTCTACACCTCTGAAATACCTGCCTCAGATGAAAGAGGTGATCCACTACATTTTTGGAGAATACAGTGATGTCATCAAGATATATCAGAACTATTTTATTGATCAACCCTTTGAATGCCATATCAATTGTGCTTTGGAAAGTGGCTCCAAAGATTTGATAGGCCAAATGGCATTTTCTTGTAGGCATATGTGCCCCATTTGGTGGTGAAAGCCGTCTTGAACTAGTCATCTTCCTTCACCATTATCTGATTATAGCCTAAATATCCATCTAGCAATGATGAAAACCTTTCGAACCATTCTACAACCTGCAATATTTTCTCCATGGAAGGGAGTGGGTAATGGTCCTTGAGAGAGGCTCTATTGAAGTCTCTGAAGTCAACACACAATCTAATCTCTCCACTCTTCTTTCTGACTAGAACTAAGTTGGCAACCCAACTAGAATGCTTGATTGGGAATATGATTCTTGACTCAATCACTTGTCGATTATTTCATGAGAGGCTCCATGTGTGTATTGACTGGTCTTTGTTTCTGCCGTGAGTGCTTAGTATTTGGATCCAATTCGATGGTATGCTTTGAGCTAAGTTGGGATTGAAACCTTTCAATTCTTCATAGCTCTAAGAAAACATGTCGGGGGAACTCTTGACACGTACTTATATGAACTCATACCTTTCTTGTTTAGTAGTCATCCTTCCAATTTGCAATGGTTTGTTCTCTTCTACCAAGATGGATACTGAATCCTCTCTCTTGACCTGAATGTTTGCTTTTTCCTTTCTAAACTGATCATTGGGATTAAAAATGGACTCCAAAGTGATAAGTCCCTTAGGTAGCTTGTTAGTTCTCAGCTGTACCACTTGGTCACCATACTGCTTGTTCCAATTTTTCTTGATTCTTGGCTGAGAACTCAGCTTCTTCTTGCAAGAAATGGATGATTTGCTGGTCATTTTCAAACACTTTCCAACTGACATTGTTATCTGACACTGAAGGCCTCACAATCACGTGGATGTTTCACTATACCTTGTCTTGTTGAATACTTTCCACAATGTCAAAGGCTGCCCCTACTACTGCAAGCCTATCAGCAGCTTGATTCTCTTTCCTAGGAATGGATTTGATGCCAAAACCCTCAAAATCTTCCATGAGGTCCCACACCCTATTCTTGTAGCATTTGAGTAGATCATTCTTGGTAGCATGTTGTCCCTTGACTGATTCATAATCAATTCATTATCCCCAAAGATTTACAAATTCTTTATTTTCTTCTTGATTGCCCAATGCATCCCTTGTACCAAGGCTTCATATTCGATAGTGTTATTGGAGCATGCAAAATGAAATCTAAAAGCTGAATAGTACTTTACTCCTTGGGGTGAAAAAGCATGGCTCCACCTCCTGCACCTTGTCTACTCCTTGATCCATCAAAAACAGCATGCCATACCTCATTGTCATCCTTGTGGTTTGTCTTGGTGATTCTAGGAATAGGTTGATTTTCTTTGTGTATACAATAGACCCCTAGCTCGATTCTTCTACTTCTTGATAAGGATCAAAAGCATGTATCTTGTTTTCCCATTCATCAAGAGTTAGATCTAGGATGCTTCCAACCTTAGTGTCGACTTCATCGAGCTTGGGAGATCTTCTTGATCAAATGCTTTGAACAATTGGCGTTGATCGACTTGGAGTGTAAGGCTCAATGTGGAAGTTTGCAATAGGTTCTGACCTGATTGTAGCTTTAGTTCCATACCTCGTTCTGAACAACATGTGTGACCAATCAGCAGAAAGATAGCCTCCAATTTTGGCTGTGAAATCTCTTGACAAACATAGGGCAAAGAGTGGTGGAAGGTCTATAACCGATACATCTTGTAAAACAACAACATTTGGACATGCATGCAAGGTAAGGCTCAAGTTTTTAATCACTCCAATCAATCTGCTAATGTTGTCCCATCTAGTTGCACTACCCCTTTGGATATTGTTTCATACTAGAGCCCTAGTTGATCACTATTTTTTTAGGCATTCTTGAGCTACTTTCCCGAGTCTATCATGCAATTGTGTACTAGCTGATTTCCAATGATTAATGAAACATAGAAAGGAGGGGTTTCAACATTTTACCTTCTTTGTCCTCCATGATTTCCTTCAGTGGGCAGAATTTGTAAGCACTTTGTCTTGCATCCGAACTTGCTGATTTGAAGTTGGCGATCCTTCATGGTAGCTCGCACAGTGATCTCTTTGGCCGAGGATGCATAGGGATTCCCACATTGATATATTGACATTTTTCTTCTTCATCCGATCAATGATATCAATGGTGATGAAGAATCTCTTTCTTTGTCCCTTTGTCTTGTACATTCACTCCTTGCACGTGGGCAGCAACAACTGGTATTTGAGTTGGCCTAGGGGCTGTTCTTGGCTGCCCTTCGCATTTGAAATTGGACTTTGCTTGCCAACCATTTGTGGAGTCATGGAAGGTTGTGGATTGGTTGGGGCTAATGGCTATTCTTCACCCAAATTCCTCCTTTTTTGACCTTGTTGTAGACACCAAATTTGTGTCTTACGACCCCCGTGCCCTGCATCTCATTTCGCAACATAACCTCATCACCTAAACCTTACACAATTATTTATTAATTACCTTATAATTAATAAATCCACATCTCCAAACCTGCCACCTCATTTTGCCACCTCATCATGACCTAGTCCTAACCCTAAACTAACCTAATTAAGACCTATAACTTGGTCTACATCCACACCCATGACTAATTACTCCTCACCCACACCCAAAACCAACCTCATAATGACTTGACCAAGCCCACAACTAATCCCTCGGGAGAAAAGGAGGGAAAGTTGGCTATTTTACTAAAAATAGCCCACTTTGACTTAACCGATATCGGTTCCTACTCACCACCATTGTTACACGTGTCGTCATCGGTTCCTTGTAAATGACCTCCCCCAACCAAAAAGAAAGGGTTGGATTTTCATTGATCGGAACCGGGAATTGATTGGAAGGATCGGGAATTCACTTGGCCGAGCAGAGACAAGTGAAGGAAAGAGAAGAGTTTGTAGAGGAGGACATCAAGCCCAAGACTGCAACTGAGTAACCAGAGCCCAGTGACACTTATCTCAGTATTGGGAGAGAATATAGCTCATCTTTTATTGTTCGATCATCCTACCTGAGCCCTACCTTCGTTATCACAAATTTGAACCTGTATCTTCATCAGGAACTAGTAAGTAGTGTCTTACACGTTCTTTTAATAACATTTCTTGGATTTCTGAATCACAGTAATTACAAGTCTATTCTCAGATCTACTACCCGGTAACACCCTCCATCTAACTGCCATTCCTCTACCCCTACATTACCCCCAAGAATAGCCCCCATACTCTCTGAGTCTTCTCCATCACCCCATTACCTATCCCTAATCATTTACCAGCCTTATAAACACCATAGCCACCTTATTGCCAACCTTCACTAAAAGCCCCTAAACCACTACCCCTACCGATATCGGTTAGCAGAAACCGGTACCGGTGACAGTGACCGGCATCGGTCACTATGATTCAAAACCAAAACTAGCCCTTTCCTCTATTGTTTTAACAAGGCAATTAAATTGTAATTTGGCAATAGCTTCTTTGTTAGAATTTGTGTTAATTCATATTAGCAGGGGAACTGACCACCTTCGAAAGGAAGTTTAATACTTCCTGGGCCCAAGGCAGTTCCCTCATTTATCGTCTAATTAGAATCTGGTGGTCTTGTATTCTTACTTGCAGGTAGTCCTTCCCAAAAAAAGGAGTTCTTTGCAATTGATCTGATCTCTCTCTATGGTACGCGCACACCCTCTCAACATTCAACAGGTATTCCTCCTAGCCCTAACCCTTATCTGTTTCTCAAAGGAATGAAAGGATAGAAGCAACTCTATTCTAGGAACAGAAGCATTTATGTGCGAAACATTTTGGCATGATCTTGTGGGACCATTTTTGGTTTCTTTCTTTCTTGCTTGCTTTCATATAGGGAACATACTTGCTTTTTTTTTATTCCTTCTTCTAAAATATTCACAAGATATTTTGTTATCTTTTCGTAAAAGAATTTTCTTGCTTTCACATCTTTGCATTAGTGAAAGTCATCTTCTTTGCTTCATCAAATATCATTTTCGATTTGGGTTTAAAACACTTGCATCACATTCTTGCTTGCTGTTTTCAATTGTAGTGAACGTAGATTAAGTAATGTGTCATGGGGTGATATCAACACATTAATCTTACTTTCACTACACAACACATCACAATCACATCATAATTAACACAACAGCTCAAAACATCCCCCTTTTCCGCTATATTCCTCCACCCGATTGAGGTAACCTTATAAGCCAAAACAAACTTGACATTTCCCCTAAGTCTTCTATTTAGGATTGACATCATCTTGCGTCTAAGGCATAAGCCCAAAGTGATTAAAACTAATCTTAGGGTTAGTCTATTAATTTGCTTGTGCATCTTGTTTGTTTATGGTTCTATTTTTCTTTCACACATTGTTTTTACGTGATCACTTCAAAATAGTTTGGTAGGCATACTAAGCACTGTTAACCCCAAATCAGCAACTTCCTACTGATTCTTACACTTTGGTCCTATTTTACCGACATCGGTTAACCTACCAATGTCGGCTATAGTCTAGCCGACATCGGTTACTGATCGATATCGATTCTTTCGTCTCTCACAGATTCCCAAAACTAGCAACCCACCAATTCCAACATTTTATTTCTGCTTCATTCTGCGATAGATTGCATCCTCGCTGTGTACTCTTGTCCATGGTTGTTATCACTCGAAAACAAGCCACAGCCATGGTTTCACATGCCTACTCCGTGCCTTTGCCTGAATCACCCCCTTCACATCCTATGGGAAATCCTACGGACACCAGTGAGGTTCCCAAAATCCCTGTGGGAGATAAGGAATTTGTGAAATTTTTGGACACTAATCCTAGCACTATACAATACTATTTATCTCATGGCCCTTTTACCGTACACCCGATGGTCAACTCCTTGTTGGCATGCCTATTAGTATAGCTGCTCATTTAGCTCCCTCTCCACCTGATAATTCCGCCTTGCCTTCTTCATCCTTAGCCCCGTCACCCAACTCAGTAACTTCAGAGGTTCTTATGGCACAGATTAGCTTTCCTTTTGTTAATCTGGGGCCCCACGTATCATTACCTTGACTACTCCTACCTCGTCTCTCTCACAGACTGCTCCTTTCATAACTTGCTCTCTGCCACCTATTCACACAAGCTTTCCTTCTCAAGCTCCACCCACCTTTTCATTTCCACACACATATCCAGTGACTTCAACATCTTATATAGGACATCCCTATTCGGTCGCCTCAACATATTCATCCTCAATACCTTATCAACATTTAACCCCACCATTGTCTAGTGGTGGCCCTTGGCCCAATCCCCCTCCGTTTATGGCAACCGCACCATCATCTCATCCAACCACTGATTTAATCAAACAAATGATGGACAAAATGCAAAATATGGAGGCTTCTGTTTCAGGAAGCCGTAGCACCCTGACATACGAGCAAGTTTGTCGGAGCCTATTCATCCTTCTGTCCCCCTTCATTCATATCCTCCTCAATGGGAATTACCAAAATTCACTCATTTTAATAGTAAGGAGGATCCTCAACAACATTTGCGATCATTTAGACATGCCTGCTATCTGATTGCTCATGATGATGCCTTACTACTCCACACCTTTCCCATGTCCTTATCAAGACTGCCTTGGAGTGGTATAGTGCTTTAACCCAGCACTCAATCTTCTCTTTTAACCAATTAGCCCAATCTTTCTTGGATCATTTCTCCATTAACATTGCTAAGAAAGTATCTATCACCGACCTCTATGCCATCCGACAATTTGAAGACGAATCTATCACAGATTTCATTGGACGATGGTGGGGCCTTATCAACCAACTTACTTATGCCTTGCCTCAAGCCGAACTTATCAAACTCTTTACGCGGGCCTGCGCTAAGCACATTTCTCCTACCCTCCAAATTCAAACTTTCCACACATTTGAGAGGCCTTTACTATGGCTCAAAACTAGAGATTCGAGCCTTAGAGGAAGAGAAATTGTGGTTGCAACAAAAACCCCAATTTCCGAACCCAAGACTCCACCAACAAACCTAACACCACCAATTCTCATGCATCGACTACTTCGAAATCAAAAGGAGCTGTCCATGCGGTGATGGTCAAATCCCAAACCACCGTCTAATACCCCGCCAAAAACCACCTATAAGTATAAAGCCGAGCCCATCAATTACACTCCCTTGGGAGAAACTTATGGTGTGATATTGGAAAAATTGCTCAAGGCAGGAGCTATTACCTTACCTCTGTATTAAACCTCACTCCGGGTTTGATTCCACCCACGCTATACCTTCTTGGTACAAAGAAAATGACTTCTATAACTTCCAGCGTGAAGGGACACAGTCATGAAAACTACAAGATGTTGAAAAACATAGTGCAGGAAATGGTTGATGTAGGGGATATAACCCTCGATAATCCTAATGCCCCTACTAACTGAAATTTGAAAATCTTCAACAAACCATTCCCGAACCACTCATCTAACAGTAACATAAACCAAGATATCTTAGCCGAGGAGAGTGTTCATGAAATCCATGCGATCTTCGACTCCCAACCAAAAGCCTCTATCGAGAAAATTCTGAATCAAGCCTCTTCACTAACACAGGAACCCGAACCCCCTTCACCACCATCAAGACAAGACGAAATCCTTACCATTCCTTTACCCATAAAGGAATTAACCGCCCAGAGTTCTCTTCTCACAGAGGAGCCTTCTTACACCACATCTCTGCAAGACTGTGAGTGGATGTTATCTAGCTTATCTATTTCCCAAACATCTCCTTCTACCACTCTTGCTTGTACAAGAGGAAGACTCACCACTTTTTTGTCATCCTTAGATGAGAAACCCCTCAAACCGACATCACCAAATTCTTTAATCATGATGGATCCTCTCAAACATGCCCTCCTACCTATTAGTTCTTCATCGCCTAAATCTTTTCAGCGACCGGTTGACCTCTTAACGCCCATTGATACAGTGCCTCATTTACCCCCTGTATCACACCCACAGTGGACCGGAATCACAACCCACCTTTCTTCCATACAAAATTTCCTATTCACACATGAGGATTGTCACCCCTCAGAAGATAGACGAGTCCTATGGGAATGTTTGAGTACACCATATTCTACTCAAATGCAGATGACCGATCCAGACGCCTCTACCATATACCCGAAGTGTTTACAAAAGCTTAAAATGCCTATGTCCTCATCTTCACCCCCCTCATCTCTACCAAATACCTCATCCACCTCTATTGACCTAACCAAACCTTCCCCTACGCTTGGGACCTCACCAATACCCAGTCTAACACACCCACCTAAATGGTTAGATTTATCCAAAAGTAAAGCCGTCCATCCACCTACGAGACAAACTCGAGCCCCTAAAACCCAAGTCCAATCTATGCCTCTGTCACAACTAAAACCCTCGCCATCACACCTACCTTCTATATTGGGACCTCATCCCTCCACCTTGCATCAATACATCATACCTCCTGCATTTTCTTTAAAACGACCTACACCCTCTACACCCATACAAAGATCCAAGGGTATATCAACACCGTCACCCCAAGTATCCGGTCCACCTATCAACCCTAAACAAACTCCATCATCAAAGGATTTGTTTGTTGTCACTCCTCTTTCTCCGTGGTTGTTTTCTGCTACCACATCATCTGACCAGCTAAACATAACTTGCACGCCGAAGAAGTCACGTGTAGTTAAATCCAATTATCAAAACCCCTTGGCTAAGCCGCCACCCATACAAATCAACCATACCCAGTCATTACCGAAACCTACCTAGTCAATAGCCTCATCTTCCTCTGACTTTGACCCGCTCAAAGGGTCTTACGCCAAAATCCTTGCTATGTTGGTGGAGAATGCGACCATTCTCGACCTATAGGTTATGATGAGTCTAAAATCTGTGCTTACCACCGCACACTAGGACATGATGTAGAGGGATGCAAAGCTTTGAAAGCCATACTTTGTCAATCACCTCTCTTGGATAGAAAGGTTAAGAAAGACAACTTACAAAGGGAGAGACCTCTAGCTTCAATCCCCTCTCCTATACCACTTGTCCCCGCCTCACCAAGATCTATCATTATTACAACCCCACCTCTTGAAGACCATGACTTATCCCTACCGTCTTCCTCCTCTCGTATTCATGAGATCAACATGATTAGTGTTACTACTCGAGGCGTAAAAAATGGGAAAGCTAAAGAAAGCACACCTGCGGCCTCTCTTTCTCCATCCGCCATCCCGATCGCACCACCACCTAAAGTGGTTATTCATGGACCTACCTACCCCATCTCTAATGGAGTTGCCCACCAAACCATGATCAAACAACTTCACCAATCACCTGTAAAAATGACACTGTATGATCTCATTCAGGCCTCTGAATCTCATCGCCAAGCACTTGTTGAAATCCTTCAAGGGATATAGGTCTTACCTAATGAAACCTTGCCCATTACCTCCATCTTAACACCCAACCACGTTTCCTCTCTCACCAAACAATCTACCACTTCCGTCTCATCAGACAAAGACAAGCTCTTTTGTTAATTTCTCACGAAGATGAAATTGTTGACTTTGGTGTAGAAGATCCTGACCCCACTCTTTTCATCTCAACTTACATTCAAGACATCCGTGTGCATCGTCATGTTATGATTGATGGGGGCACTAGCCTAAACATCATCTCTTCCAAATCTTTTCAACAAATGAATATCCCTTCTAGCTTGTGTGTGACCCCACCATGTTGCGGTTCATTCAACGATGCTATTACTTCTACCTTAGGCACGGTGATCCTTAACATTCGTGTAGGGCCACGTACCTTACCTAAACTCTTCTATGTCCTTGAGGGAGAATTCCAATACAACATGTTGTTAGGCCGCCCTTGGATCCGGGCTATGGGATGCGTTCCCTCCACCTTACATAGATGCATAAAATTTGAGTACGAGGGGAAGTCCTACACCGTAAAAGCTGATCCTCCCCCTTCAAAACTTGCAATATGTTATATCGCCCTAATGATGTGCTTGTACCAGTCAAGACACCCATTCATCCAACCCAACCATCCACTTCAACTACACCTCTACCATCCACCTCAACCACACCTACACCTTCAACCAATGAAACCACCGTCGCAAATACCACTTCCTTTCCCGCAGACAACATCCCAACCTCAGACCCATTAGTAGATGTTTTTCAATGCCTTATGCTGGGGGAGTATCACCTATATAATGTTAGCTCTTTCCATACCCCACAGGAGTACGGATAGTTACATGCGCATCCTACCTACGACCGTCGTGTGGGGGAGGTAATCTCCTACGGACCACCTAATTGCCACACCAACCTAACGTATGGGGGTGTTGACGCATCCTCCATTACCCCTGAACCTCCCCTTGGTGTGTTTCCCTTCCAATCTGATTTTCAATACCTGACAAATCGTCATTTTTCCCTCACCTTCTTGACTCGTTGTGCTTGGAAAGGTTTTGGTTTTGGTCTTTATGAACAAGGCCGACATACAATCATTCCCATGACTACACGCAAACACAAAGATCGTAGTGGTCTTGGATTTCCTGAAACACTTACACCAAAGAAACCTCATGTCAGTTGTATCCTGGAAGATGACAATGTCACCCCTACCAAACCATCATCACCCATTTTGCCATCGTCACCCACAGAATCGATAGACCCTGAATCTATCCCTCCTAACTTTTTTTTTTTATAAACGCCATCTTCCTGGGTCCTCTCACTTATCAACGCGATAATGAGGACCCATCTTCTCTTCCCCTTCTATATCCAGACATGATCGAAGAAGATTCACCTTCAATTAATGTTGTTGAGTGCTAGGATGACGATTCCATCCTCACTTACCTTGGTGCGGACGACTCTTATATTCAACGCCTTACCATCCGAAACTCAAACCATGTTGAATGAGTCGACTATAGAAATCAACATCCACACCAAGGAAGATCCTCACATTGTGAAGATCAGAAAATCTCTTACCGCATGAGAACAAACCACCTTTACTACCTTTCTCCGTGCCTGCAACCAAGCTTTCGCTTGGTCCTATGCTGACATGCTATGAATAGATCCTAACATTGCTGTCCATAACATTACCCTGAAACCTAATTCCAAACTAGTTAAATAGAAACCGAGAAAATGCATCCACGCATTGCCCTCTTGGTCAAAGAAGAGCTTCAACAAATCCTTTATGTTTCCTTCATCTTACCTATTGACTATCCTCAATGGATTTCTAACATCATACATGTTCACTAAAGCGAACGGGGACTTTGGATATGCATGGATTTATGGGACCTTAACCTCACTTTCCCGAAGGATGACTTCCCCCTCCCAAGTATTGATCAACTTGTTGATCTCACTGCGCAGATCCATGAGATGCTTTCTCTCATGGATGGCTTCTCGGGATACAATCAAATTTTGGTAGCCCCACCGATCAACATAAAACAACCTTCATAACTCCTTGGGGAACCTTCTGTTATCGTGTCATGTCATTTGGCCTTAAGAATGCTGGTGTGACCTACCAGTGGGCTATGACTTACATATTTCATGACATTATGCACACTATCCTTGAGGATTATGTCGATGATCTTCTTGGCAAATCTAAACATCGCAGTACACATCTCGATGTTTTAACCATTATTTCCATCTGTTACAATACTGTGTTTCGTCTTCAACCCAAGAAATGTGTCTTTGGTGTCCTTTCGGGAAAACTTCTTGGTTTTATCGTCTCTTTGTGTGGCATCGAGGTCAATCCAGCTAAAGTCAAAGCTATCCTAGAAATGCCCCCACCTACTAACCTCAAACAATTACGTAGTTTGCAAGGTAAACTCCAATCTATCCGGCATTTCATCTCCCAACTTTCGGATCGATGTCAACCTTTCCATCATCTCCTTAAAAAAGACATTGTCTTTCAATGGAGTGAAGAGTGCCACCAAGCCTTTGAAGCTCTTAAATCCTATCTCTTGCAGCCACCTGTGCTTATCCCACCTCAGGACGATCGCCCTTTTTACCTTTACCTTTCTACCACCGACCATGCTGTAGGAGCCATGCTCACACATCGTGACTCCGAGCATCGAGAACAAGCCATTTATTACATAAGTCATACTCTCGTGGATTACGAGACTAGGTATACACATGTAGAAAAGTTGTGCCTAGCCTTATCATTCGTAGCCACCAAACTCCGACACTACCTCCTGAATCACAAAACTTTTGTCATCACCAACGCGGACCCCATTCAGTATATGTATGCCAAACCTCATCTAAACCAACACATCACCCGATGGCTTATGCTCCTCGTCTGACCTCGACCTTGAATTTGTACACCAAAAAGTCAATCAAAGGACAAACCATTGCTTTGATGGCATCCTCCTTCGAAGCCCCTTTACAGGGAGGTCACCTTATCAATTTTAATCCAACAAACTCATCGCCACTCTTTCACTGGTGGGCATTTCCAGTGACCTTTCTTGATGGATCCAAACAAATCCTTCACCTGGGGAGGCTGGCATTGTTCTCATTCCTCTTAATAAAGAGCCTATGCCTCTTTATGTTAAGCTCATTTCCAACATACCAACCTTCATACATACTCCTAGAATACACGGCCCTTGTTTTGGGTCTCGAGATCTTTGGCCTTTCTCACTTAGGTGTCAAATCTATCAATATTTTTGGTGACTCTCATAGTAGTCACCATCAATTATCACATTTACCAAATATTACAAAATGAGGGAACTTCAAAAAAAGTAAAAACATTACATGGATTCACTTTTGACCTCATTTACTCATTATTCTATCCAAACCATTCCCGCTCCACTAACATAATTTGCGGATACTATGGCTTGCTTAGCCAAAAAAGTTCCTACCTCACCAATTGACTTTGACATATTCTCTTGGTATCAAACAGCTTTTTCCCCATCTTACTCATCCATAAGAAAATGATAAATAATCTTCTAATTTGCGCAGGATACCCTATCACCAAAATTCATGACTTGTTAGTTTCTACAACCTCTATTCTCCCCTTTTCCTTTGGGATCATCGGAAGCATGTGCTTTTCTTAAAATGCCACACCATTGTCTTTGGTATATGGGGGATGTCTCCTCTCAAAATACAAATACCTTTTTAAGCATCCTCCTTCGATATTCTCACGGCACGAAAGTCACCTATAGCCATCCCAATTAGAGTCTTACGACGGTATTTGTGGTGGACATTTTAGTGGCTCTTGACCACCTTCAAATCTATCAAAAACGCATCAAGTGTGCTTATGATAACTCTTAATAAGCGTACCTTTAAGGTTGGTGATCTTGTTCAAGAGTTGTCAACATGTAACCAAACAACATGCCAACCTTGGAAAATACTCCTAGCCATCTAAAATTTGCTATAGGTTACATTATCACTCATATCTATGGATCGATCTTTGGCCTTTCTCACTTAATGGGGTTTAGACCTTATGCCTTGACCATTCTACTATTGAACTTGGTGTTACATCACTTCATCTACCTTGGATAATCCTTGAGCTCATATTACTAAATGGGTGGAAGCCATACACTCATTTTCATGCATCTTGAATAAAAAGCTCAATGGTTTGATTCATAACCTCCCATTGCCTTCCCATTTTTAGCTGTTCCATGACTTAAATAATGTAATTCTTCAAAATAAGTTGTTCTCAATTGACACTTTGGGATATTCTTGAGTCGGTACTTCAAACTTAACTAGATGCTTCTATCCAAATGGACATCTGACCTCTAAGTTATACATAGAATACTCCCTCGATAAAACCCTAACCAAAATCCTCATGAAAGTTTGTTTAGATCTTCTCAAGCTACGGGACAATTTTACCTCTTTGGGCTACTCGGACTAGGATTGTGTGTTGACCTTAATTAGAACACGATTCCCCATACTACTTGGTAAGATAACTTAGAGGCTCACCTATACCTCTTGAAATACAAATACCCTCACCAAGAATATTACTTGGGATATATCAATATTTTTACTAGCCAATCATGATTTCCTAACTATAACCATGTTGCCCAATTCACCTCTCCATGGTCCTAAGAGAGAACTACATCTTCTGAGGACCCTCCTTACTTTGTTTAATGGGCTATCAAAACGCATTCAAGACATGGGGTCTCCCAAGGTTAGCTCGACCATCCCTTTAACCTATGGTGTCTTGTCCTCAGATATAAATATTTTTGTGTATTTCTATTTTGAAACATTCATCGTTATCCTTTTCCAAATTGGAACCATTCTTATTATTATCATAACTCAAATCAACATACATATTTAGTTTTATTTAGATGTTAAACAAATCAACTTCTCTAATCGCCTTGCATATCGAATCCTTATTTATTCTTATATTTATGTTAATCACTTCTTATCTACCCTACGGTTCGTCCCTTGGCCTCTCCATCTCGCAGCTCATTTACCACCTCATACATTTTTGTTCCATCATCTCTCCAAATAGGTCAACTACTATGTGGTTTGGTCCTCCTCCTCTTAATCCGCCAACATCTCCCCTTAACATATGAATCCATCCTTAAATGGAGGAATCTAACATGTCTCTCCACTTGTGACACTTATGGGATATTCTTGAGTCTCATTCACTTCCACGTTTGGAACTAGATGAACTAAACCATGCTGACATCTAGACTCTCTCCGTTGTAATCATAGACTACTATGTTAGGATGATCATGTACACCTCACTCCTACTCTGCTACCCACCATAATCTATAGGCCTCTATCGCTCCCGCATCCATTTGGCTGCTATCTCCTCACTATTCTCGGAGGTGTTGGCTCCCTTGAAGAGAATCTATACCTCGTTAGTCGATCCTCATGTATGGTCTATAAGCCATAGATCGTATATCGTGAAGAATCCAAATTTTTGAACAACTAAAATACATATCCCATGTAGACTTCCCATCGATCGGTCACTCTCCGGCATATCCCCGTAAAAGTCCAACCACCCATAGGTATATCTTGAACCGGAAATCCAAATTGTTGCCTTGCACGCGTGATCCCTCATCACTCTGCGCCAAAGCACTTTATAGTTCCCGTAAGGTCTCCAAAAACATCCGCAATAGTCACCATATCCCATACCTACCTATAATACTTGATGTCATCTATCATAACAAGGGATCTCACCTCTTGTTCATCTGGACCCATCGTCGAATCCCACCTCTGCACTCCTTTGTCTCTCCCGGATTTGGATGGGTCGGCCTATCGATCACACACAAACAATCTGCTCACCTAGGCCAACTTCTTGTAATAAGTATGCACAATCCTAGGTGTCAAGCCCATATGTTTTCATGTGGGCCCATAAACCTTCTGTATAATTCCACTAGATATGTGGGTTCCCATGCGAAATTCACGCTCCTTTCTATCATTTCCCAAATAACACTCATTCCCTGCTTTTGGAAATCTTCTCCCCCTCACCCTCATAATGCATAATACCCCACCGCTTATCATTAATACCACTTTGTGACCTTGTTTCCTCAAGGTGTGTTGCATACATTGTACCATAAGTGAATGTCAAACCTCGTTGTGTCAAATCTCATGTAGCTGAACCAAATATTGTTGTTATCATTCCCTCCACCACGCTAGGCAACGCCTATGATACTACTGGTCTTCCTATAATTGGGAGCCTCAAAATTCTAAACACATCTTCCAACATCACTTTGTCATCTCCCCTGTTAGCGACGATAGAAGGTATTCTTTTCCCACCTCTCAATCAACCATCCCCTATAATGATTTCATGTGATTCATGAATAATAGTGGATCCCACTTAACCCCACACGGTTTATCAATGCCCATTCGGTCATTTTGTTACATTCATCTTTATCATTCGTGACAACAAAGTGGCACACTATCATTCATCCTCAACCATTCGTATACATCATATACATCAAAACGACATACAACCATTCAATAAATTAAATCCCCAGTACATTAAGGAAATTCCTACAGTAACCGGTATCGGTTATAGATAACCGATACCGGTTTACTAACCGATACCGGTTATCTCTAAACGATATCGGTCACTGTCAATCCTATACAGCCTGCTTAAAACCACCACCTACGATAATATTTTTTCTCGTTTACTCCTCTCTATACCTATAAACATACGTGAACACCCTGCTTACCTACCCCATAACATTCACTCTATCCCAAACCCTTGCCTATCACCTTTTCTTTCTCATCTCTACCCTCTTACCTTCTCTCAGCCTATTCATCAAAACATGCAAGAATTAAAATACAACCAAATAGTTTACCTCTCGGGATGCAGCAGCTTGGGGTGGAACTTGTCTTCCCTCTCATCCCTGCCTATTGGATGTTTCTCCTCGTCCAGCCATGTTCATCACCCTCTTCAAATATAACTTGCCTTTCTACCTTCTTAATCTCAGCCCACACTCACTTTACTTGTCTCTTTCCTCCTTATCACTCAATTCTTTCATGCAATTACCTGTATCAGTCATCAAACAATGTCGCATTCATGTATTTAACTTATTGCATGACTCTAAAAATAAGAACTCTAAAAATAAGACCTTAAGTTGCCACCCAAGCTTTTCTATTTTTAGAAAAGCTTGTTTTGGCATAACCAGTATCGGTTACCTAACCGATATTTGTCCATAATCTACCGACGTTGGTTAGCGTCCACATCCATGCTTTTTTCTTAAACACAGGCCTTTTCTTTATTTTTTGTAAATTTTTGTGGTGCCCGCCTCTTTTTCCTACAAAACGACAGCATTATCAATATTTTTCATCAAAATCACATCAATATATCATCACAATTTCATCAACATCATCTATCTACAATAAAACAAACATCAACAAAATGCGTACGACATTGCAATATCTACATCAAACCCATCAGTATATACACCATTTGGATCTAACTCATCATCTATACACTTTAAATTTCAAAAACCATCGACAAAACACATAAAACATTTTATACACAGCATGTGGATCAAAATCATCATCTCTATATATATCAATATTTCAAATATACAACTTGCCCTGCATGGGGGCCTCTGTGATCTCAAAATAATACAAAGCCGCACGCGAGGCACAATCACTATCAAAATCTCTTGACTCGGCTCACTCGACGGTATCAACATGACAAAAATATACTTGGCTTGCACACGGTATCAACTATCAACCTATACTCGGCTCTCGCGAGCCGGTATATACAACAAGAATGAATAAATGAATCATATGTGGGCACGCAGGCCTCTATATACATACCCGGTTCGCAGACCGGTGTCTATATCCAAAATCTGTCCCAAGTCCAATTGTGCGAGTTGTTCCATTTTGGTGAAACACACCGAACCAGCGTACTTCACACTTTCTTGTCCCAAGTGTCCCGAGGTTCAATCGGGCAAGTTGTTCCTTCCAGAGTCTAGTTTGTGTCTCTGTCCTTGAGTTACTATCAATATGAAGATCAAATTTCAGGGATAGAACAAATCTTGCCACTTAGTCGGCCGTTCACAATATTGGGGGCTGAAGCTGTCATCTTGATTTCAGCAATTTTGGGCAAGGATGGCGAGATCCTGAGCCCTACACCAATGGCACGAGATGATTCACGATAGTGGTTTGGCTTTTGCTGGAGGTTTCCCAATCTCGGTGCAATGTGTTGATACAGTGCTTTCATGCGGAGCTCACTTTGACCCTGATTCAGTGAATTAACCAATGTACATGGGGAACTCATCGCCAAGCTGGATCTTTGCCACCATTAGCATTGCTCGAGGATCCTAGAGATGGATAATGCCATAGTTGTTTCCCAGGATCAAGCACAGGCCCTGTTCAATCAAGGCAGTGACAAATTCAAGGCGCGGGTGGTGAAGTCATGGCTTAAAAACCCTAAGAAGGGAGCGTCTCATCTATCCAAGACTCTCTTCCGAGTAGATTTCAATGAAGAGTTGTCGATTTCATAATCCTACTGGCTCGGGTTATGGGCTTACCTTCTACTAACGAATTCCATTTACGGATGTGCCCACTCATCATCGGCATGGTGTGCGAGGAACTCAAAATATCAGCCTGGGTGGAAATCATCAACATGAATTTGCGGAGTGGAGCACATCGAATGTGTACAAAATGAAGAAGTTCTACATGACTTCATACCTGATGTATACTCTGGCGGCATCAAGGCAATGGTTTGGTTTTTCTTACATTGATGCCCACAAGGATGATCTGTATATGCCTCTTGCCCTTGATTCACCTAGAGACCAGCAATCACAATTTCGAAGGGTAAATGATGCTTTCACCATGTGCGTGGTCGAGGCTTCTTGAAGGTGACACTTAGAAGGTTTTACGATGAAGCCATGAACGACGATATCGCACTACGGTGCCTATTTTATCCAATTCAGAAAATTCTCTTATATCAGGCTTACTGGCTATGAGAGCACCCCTTTGAGGCTTCCCATGTTCTGCAGTGATAAGATGGCTTTGATAGAAGTATGCAGGCAATTAGACAAATTGCATAGAACCTGTAGAGACAAGAAGATTTCTGGTTTGCACTTTCCCATCTCTTTGGGAAATTACACTTGTAAAACAGCCCTAGATGCACAGAACATAGAAAGAGCCCTGGTTCCCATCACTTTGTTCATTTCTTGAAGCCAGAACTTGCTTCGACTTGAAGAAGTTCATTGAACAGAACATCAAGATAATCTATCATCATAGGGCAGATACAGAAGACTATTGGGCTGACTGTGCAGATGATTTTGAAGCTAGAAGGAGGCACTATGGCAGGTTCTCTCTGCAATTGATCCAAGAACTCGGCTTGTACCAAGTTCCTGAAGGACTCCAGGATGACAATTCTGATCTATACTCATATGAGTATGACAATGTGGTTAAGCACACTCCCTTGGAGGACTTGGATTGGAACAGGAAAGAGAAAGATGATCTGGCTGAGATCCTTGCTCCAATCTTAGTCAGGACTAAGGTCTGGTTTGACAGGAAAGTTCGAGAGCTCAGAAGGCACTCAGGAGAATCCTCTTCTAAGGATGTTTCAACACCAAGGAGGGAAGCATCGACTCCCATATCAGACACACCTATGCAAACCCCTCTGCCTCATCAGCGCGAGGACTGCGGCTTCCACTCCTTCTTCATCCACTCAAGTGTACGGAAGAAACTCAAAGAGGTTAAGAAGGAGCACATGGAAAAAGATCCTCAAAGAAAGGGTAGAAGTGCCTTTGGGACCGAGAGAACATCATTGTTCTCGGTGAAAGTGAAGAGAGTGAAATGCCGGCCCTACAAATGCTCTGAAGATCCAACGGATAAAGATAAGGAAGTCAGAGCCTTTGAACTTCCAAGTGCTATTGATTCTTGCTGCATGATTGTCTCAGCGCCCCCACTCACATCTCGACTTGAGACCACATTGTGAAACCTTGAGCATCATGAGCTCTCTGTCTCTTGGTCCTCTTGCCCCTCCTGCTGCTTCCTCTTCCTCTTTTGCATGGGTGCAACCTTTTAGTTGACAGTAGGAAGAGGAAATCTTCCTCTCGGAGCTCAGGGCCAAATTTTGATCTTTGTCGCTGCCTTGTTGGGCACTACTCCTTCTCGTGCCAAGAAAGCCAGAATCACCTCCAGAGATAGTGTCTGATGCTCAGGTCAGCAATTCCTGGAGATTGCTAAGCCTACAGTAGACAAATCGAGCGGGACTTGCACGGGCATCGACTTAGAACTCTCAAGAATTCCAATGGGAGAGTCTACTCCACGAAGGTGAGATCCACAACCTCCGAGAAAGCAGTCACAGAGTCATTGGGAGGGTAGAGAAAGGGCAGCAAACTATTGAACAGTTGGAGGAACAAGCCCAGATTCTCACAGGTTTTATCAAATCTCTTTTGTCTAAGGACAAAGTTTTGGACCCTACCCCATTGACTACTCTTCCACCACCTGTAATTTTGAGCCAAGATGAAGTACAGAGTATCAAAGACATGCACAAGTATTCTATCTATGGCAGAGCTATGGAGGCCATGGTGGAAGATATGCTTGTTGCAGGATTGAACTTCATCGATGAAGCTTTCAAACTCCATGGAAAGGTGAACAATTTGCAACAGAAGTTCTCCTCCACTATCGGGGTCATAGATAAAGAGCTCAAACTCTGGAGCAGTTGCATAGTAGACCTCCGTCTCATGGGACAGACAGATGAGAACATTTTATTGGCGAATAAGGTTTTTGATGATGCAAAGGATAATCTGTCAAAGTCCTAGGTTTACAGCGTGGAGTGGAAGATCAAAGTCTTGGAGGAGGCTTTGGGAGAGCTGAAGAATAGCTGGCAGAAGGGTGAAGCTTTCAAGACACTGGTTGTATCTGCTTTCAAAGATATACATTGTCATCTTCAGGATGAAACTTCTGGTGTGCCTCTTTCCTTGCAAGAAATCAAAGCTCAATTCAGAGCTTTTGTCAAAGATAATCTATTCAAGGAAAGCTCCATCTCGAAAGAAAATGAAGGAGATCTGCTCTCTTGATCTGCCATTGAAGAAGCAAATAAAGACTATCATACTCATGTCGAGTTTGATAAAGAAATGGAGAAGTGCCTCGGATTTTGGGGTCAGTCTACAGCCAACACGTCAGTCCCTCGTGGCAGAGACATAGCCGAGGCATTGAAGAGATTCAGGCAGCGAATTTTGAAGTCAGTGGGTCCCTCCCATTCATAACCACCTGTCTTCTTCTCCTTTTCTTCTCTTCTTTTCTAATTCTTTTTCTCGAATTCATTGTAATTAGTTGAGGTATTGCGATTGGCAATCCTTAACTAATCTTTAGTTAAAAGAAGTAGTTACAAAAAGTAACTGATTTGTAAGCTATATAATGGCCTCTCCACGCCATTTTGAAAGGAGGAAGAACTTGGTTTATTTTCTGAAAGTGTAAATAGATCATAAAGAAATCAATACAGAAGGGCTTTCCATTCTTTGTCTATCTGATCTCTGTTATCCCTAAGCTTTCATTTAATTTTTGTGAAGATCATTTGTCTCTAGTTTGTTAGTCTTGCCGATTGCATACTCTCCAACTTTGCAAGCATGGTGATCTTGTATAACCAAGAAGGAACTTTGTGTCCTTGATTAATGAATCTGAGATGTTATTTACAGAACTTTGTGTCTTTAAATTCCATCTTATTTATATGATACAAATGATCTTGTTTCAATTCACTGTAACTTCGCATACATAAAGAATTACTCTGTTATCTATAATTCTACATGTTGCCTTTCTGCTCATTCTCGTACTCTCATTCCTCAGTCCTTTTGTAATTGATGATCTTTATAGAAAACACTTTCGTAATATCCAAGTTCAACTAGAAAATCATGTTTTGTATATTTGTAAATAGGTTCGTTTCTGAATAAGGGAACCTCTCCCATTAAAGAGGAGGGACTTCTTGTCCCCTGACTGTTGCTCTTCGTAAAGTCCTATTTGACGACCAACAATTTTTGGCGACTCCTTGGGAAAATCATATTCCAGTTCTGTAATTTTTGATCATCCTTTGATCTGGCGACTCCACGTTTTACTCGAGGGAGAAGGGCCCTTGGTATTGAAGATTCTCAGTTTCAGCTTTTGGAGCAGCAGGGTTTTCCTTTCCCTTCAACAAGAAATAGAAGGACTCGTTCGACAAGCACTCCACCTGTTCAAGATAGAATTCCTACGGGTGGTATTCCTTCAGAGCCAGCTAGTCCTAATCTTCGAGCTTTGATTCTTGCTGGTGTTGCAGTTCCTCTCCAAGCCATTTTTCCAAGAATGGCGGTACCATTGCCCTGGGGTCATCGTGTCGGGCCCCTTGCTCTTCCTCAGCCTTTGCATGAGTTACCCAGAGGTAACCGGAAGAACTTCCCTAAATTCAAAGGTGATGGCAAAGTGCATCCTGATGAACACATCGCAGCCTTCATAGTTGCATGTGGAGTTCTGGGAGTTGAACATGAAGACGTCTCCGTGAGACTGTTCGTTGAGACTTTACAAGATAATGCTTTGCTGATTGGTTCTATCACCTTCCAGGTTTGGTACTATCACTAGCTGGGACACCATGAGAACTAGGTTTGAAAACCGTTTCAAACCAGCAGAAGATGTGCATGCCTTGCTAGCCCAAATCTCTCAGATAAAGAAAGATTCACCAGAGCCCATGAGAGAATTTGTGGCCCGATTCAACAGGTTAATTAATAAAATTCCGGTAAATACTCGACCTGTTGATCAAATCCAAAAATGTTTCTTCCTAAATGCCCAATCGCCTGAAGTTAGTTATGCGCTGAGAAGGGCTAATCTCGCAACATTGGTTGAGGATCAAACTCTTGTTGTTAGTGTCGAGGATGATTTGATCATGTCAGGGAAGTTGAGGAGAGACCCTTCCAAATCTAAGTCTGCTGCTTCCTCCTCTTCCACCCCTGGACCTAATACTGATCCATTAGTTCAAAAACTTGCGAATGATCTCATTGCTATAAAGAAACAATTGGCTCAGCATGCTCCTTATGCGAGCGTTCCAAGGAGGAATTTTCAGCCCGAGAATCATTTGCTTCTTCTCAAACAAGATTAGCACTTGAAGGACCTCTGTTAAAGTTCTGTCAATGCTGACTGTGAAGTTGAGGAACCAGATGATGATGAGGATAATGAAGCTTGCGAGGAATTTGTGGAAGAAGTTGATGATGAAGCGATGAACTTGAGGATCTCGAGTTAATTTCTTCACCAGAGGGCATTGATGATGGAGATGATTATGATGAAGTAGTAGCGAGACATGAATAGTGAATCATTTGTTGTCATGACTCGAGAGCGAGACAAATCGGAGGGAGAAAGTGACGCGCCCCCGAAAATCTAAGGAGCGCCGTGAAACTATCCTGTAATTGCAAAAGAGGATCTCTATCCCCACTTCATCTACACCAAAGGTGAGTCCTGTCAATCCTGCTATTAAAGTTACTTCTTTTTCCCCTAAAGTTGATAAACCTAGGATCTCAAATGATGATGGCCCATCCACTTCAGGTCTTTTGATATTATTGATCACTGAAAAAGACTAAGGTTCAAATCTCAGAGGCTGAGTATTATCAAACCCATCCCAAAGCTTTTGCTAAAATGATTCACTTTGTCAATTCCCATTCTAAAACCACCTCTAAAGGCCTTTTACCCACTCCTTCTACACCACAACCTAGTCTGGTAGCTCTTTGTCACCTCACCCAATGACAAAATTAAACCATTTTATGTAACACTTCTTATAGCTGGTCATAGGCTCAGTAATTGTGTCATTGACTCAGGAGCCTCAGACAATGTGATGCCTGCTAAAGTAGCTCATGCCTTAGGCTTGACCCTCACACGCACTTATGGATCTTGTTACTCCATGGAGAGTAAGGAAGTGCCCCTGGTCGGAAGAATTAAAGATGCACAAGTGGCTTTTGCTGCTTTGCCTGAAAAGAGAGTTTTGGCTACCATCTTAGTAGCAGATATTCCTCCTTCATACGGGATGTTGCTAAGTAGGAACTTCTGTAAGGATGTGGGTGGAGAAATTCAAATGGATTGGTCACATGCACTCATACCTGTTAATGGACAAATGAAGAAGTTGATGCCTGAGAAGCAATCTGAGTATATTGTACAAAAAATGGATGATCCTAAAGCACAAATACTCTATGAGGATATGGGTCATGGTAACTATATGATTATGTCCCCTGATGAAATCCAACTCCCAAAGTGTCACCTAAAGATCCTAATGGTGTTTGGATTTTAGAGTTTGATGGAAGTTGTTCCTCAGCTGGTTTTGGAGCTGGTGTCCTACTGGTGTCACCTGAAGGAAGCCTTCATCCTTTTTCATTCAAGTTGCGGTTCAAAATACTAATAATACAGCAGTATGAGGCTCTCATTCTTGGGTACAGTGGCCAAAGAACAAGGTGTAAAGAATCTTCTGGCTCGTGGTGATGCAGAATTGATTGTAAAGCAAGTTAGAAGCCTTTTTCAGGTAAAAAATGGAAGGTTGAAACATTACCGGAATCAGGTTTGGGATTCCATTGAATTTCTTGATGCTTTCTCCATCGAAGCAATACCTAGGGAGAAGAACAGCAGGGCTGATTCACTAGCAGTCTCAGGGTCACTATTGATTCCTCATCCTGACTTCTCTCAGGATAAGTTCACCATTGAGATGGTCCATCGGCCTAGTGTACCTGATAATACCAATAACTGGCAAGTTTTCAATGATGATCAACACTTGCTTTCTTTCCTTGAACTCAAGGGTAATTTTGAACAGTTGTATTTTGAAGGAAGTGACAACCTAGCCTCGTGAAAGTGTGCCCTTTGACAAAGCAGTCACCCAAGGAGAAGAAATGGATCAGGATGGATGCATCAATCTCAAAGGAAACAAGATTCCTAAAGGATTGGTGAGTTTGGAGGAACTATTTGATAAACATGACAGGTATGTGAAGTCTAGAGCTTCTACTGGACCTCAACAATCAGCTGAGTATGACAAGATTGATATTGGGAGTTCTACTGATCCTAAGCTCGTGAACATTGGAAAATGTTGCACAGCAGATGAAAGGAAGAAAGCAATTGATCTTTTAAAGAGGTATAAGGATGTTCTTGCTTACTCTTATGAAGATTTGAAAGCTTTCAAACCAAAAGATATGCAACATTTTATTCCTCTCAAGCCTGGAATCAAGCCTTTTAAGCGAGAAAGCAGAGCAATACTGACCCCAAAATAGCTGACACCATCTTTCAGGAAATTCAGAAGTTGTTGAAGGCCAAAATCATTTTTCCCATTCACCATTCAACATGGATTGCAAATATTGTGCCTGTTAGGAAGAAAAATGGTGAGATCCGCATCTGTGTTGATTTCAGGAATCTGAATCAGGCTTCCTTGAAAGATAATTATCCTTTGCCCATGATGGATCAGGTCTTGCAAGCAGTAACAGGATCTGAAATGTTATCTATGCTTGATGGATTCTCGGGATATAATCAGGTAGAGGTTGATACTGCAGATCAACACAAAACAGCTTTCACTACTCCTTGGGGTACCTTTGCTTACAAGAGAATGCCTTTTGGGCTCATTAATGCTGGTGCCACTTTTCAGAGAGCTATGGATCTGGCTTTTGGAAGTTTGAAAGGGAAGTGTATTGTCATATACCTTGATGACTTGACAGTGTTTTCTAAAACAAGGGCGGATCATTTTGACCACCTGGAAACAGTTCTGCTAAGATGCAGAGAACATGGGATTTCTTTGAATCCTAAAAAATCTGTCTTTTGTGTCACCGAGGGGAAATTATTAGGGCACATCGTTTCCAAAGATGGTATTAAGATTGATCCTGAACGAGTACAAGCTATCCAGCAAATTCCTCTCCCAACCAGCAAAAAGGGCGTGCACTCTTTCTTTGGTAAGATCAATTTTTTAAGAAGGTTCATCCCTGATTTTGCAGAGTTAACTTTGAATATTTCTCAGATGATGAAAGGGAAACAAACGTTTGGTTGGTCTTCTGAAGGAAAGGAATCCTTTGAAGGTATCAAAGAGCTATCGCTAAAACTCTTGTTTTAGCCTGTCCTGATTTCAGCAAAGATTTTATTATCTATTGCTATGCCACAGATAATACCTTGGCTGCTGTTTTGACTCAAGAAGACTCTAATGAGCATGAACTCCCAATTGCGTTCATGAGCTATATTCTGAAAGATCATGAGTTAAAATACACCATGATGGAAAAACATGCTTTTGCAGTGGTCAAAGCTGTTAAGCAGTTTCGTTTTTACATCCTCAATTCTCATTCCATGGTGTTGGTTCCAGATACAACTGTTAAGTCAATTCTCACACAACAAGAATTTGGATCGAGAGAGGAGGCCCAGGGTTCTTTAAGGTCGAGAATATGACATTGACATCAAACCGACCAAGCTGGTTCGTGGAAAAGGTCTTTGTGAGCTCATTGCTGAAGGAGCTAAGCATGAATTACTGGAGAACAAAGTTGGCCTTCCTACCATTCTGTTTCTTAGCTCAGTTGATGAATGGTATGCTGACATCACCCATTTTCTCACCTATGGGGAATGCCCCTCTCATTTAACTTGCCAAAGAAAAGAGGCATTAAATTGAGGTCGGTGCATATGTGTTGTGGGAAAACGCCTTGTTCAAACGTGGGTTAGATGGAAGATTTTTGAAATGTGTGGACAAGGAACAGCAGAAAAAGTTGCTCTCAGCTTTTCATGATCAGGCATGTGGAGGGCACTATTCATCAATGGTCACTGCTCATAAGATACTTCGTGGAGGATATTACTGGCCTTCCTTGTTCGAGAGATGCATCAGTGGGTTGATAAATGTGAGGCTTGTCAGACCTTCGTGGGAAGACCCAAATTGGCCTCTTTGCCTCTTAAGCCAGTTGTAATTGAAGAACCTTTTCAACAGTGGGGTTTGGACTTCATTGGAACACTTAATCCCACTTCTAGTGCTGGTCATACTCATGTATTAACTACCACGGACTATTTCACCAAATGGGTAGAAGCTATTCCGTTTAAAGTACTACTTCTGAAGTGGTGTGCAGCTTCATCAAAGAGAACATCTTGGTAAGGTATGGTGTACCTAACAAGATTGTAACAGATAATGCTTCGAATTTCTCTTCAACTGAGATAATGGATTTTTGCTATGGGTATGGCATTTCTTTGGCTCACTCCTCAGATTACTATCCTCAGGGAAATGGGCAAGCGAATCCACTAATAAAAATTTGGTGACTATTATAAGGAAATTAGTCATGAGTCTCAATGGCCCAGCACAAGAAGCTCTATGATGCTCTTTGGGCGAGACGGATTACACACAAAGAGAGCTATTGGAATGTCTCCTTTTCAAGTGGTATATGGAGTAGAAGCTCAATTGCCAGTGCAGTGGAGCTGCCGGCCTTGCATCTAATGAAGGCCATTGAAGATACTAGTTTCAGTGATGCTTTGGATAAGAGAATTATGTACCTTCACAAACTGAATGAGGACAGATTGGAGGTTGCTTGATAGGATATCTGTTCACCGGCGAGAAAGGTAAAGGTCTGTTTGATAAGAAAGCCGGTTCGAGAGATTTCCAAGTTGGAGACAACTTTGTGTTGTTATGGGATAAAGGCATGAACCTCGTGGCGGCCATGGCAAGTTTGATTCCCTTTGGCTCGGACCTTTCAAGATCAGACACTTTGCTGGTAAGAATTCCTTTTATCTTGATTACATGGATGGTTCTCCTCTCCCACTTCCTTATAGTGGGCAGTACCTTAAGTTGTTCAAGTCTTAGGTGATTAGGGAGTCCTTTGTATATTCTGTACATGTTTTTGTTTTTCTTTCCTTTTTGTTTTGGTGTGTTGTCCTCTGTATTGGTTTGCTTTTTGACTCCGTGGCCCAATGGATAAGGTACTGGTCTGCTTCCCCAAGTTTGTCTAAGTTCTTACCTTGTCTCATTCCTTGAATTTATGCCAAGTCATCCCCAGAAGGAGCCAGCTGTTGTCCACTCAAAATTCCCTGCTCTTAAGAAAGTGAAAATTTTCAAAATTTTGAGTTTAAGTGTCTTCTCTGTTGTACTGAAAATGTTAAAAGTCGAGAAATTGAGAAAATCTATGTTTTGGGTCATTTTGTGTGTTTTTCGGGCCTGTCGGACATTTTTGTCCCGCGTGTCCCAAGTTCAAAAGTGCGCTCTGTTCCCCGATCGGCCGATTTCCCCGAAGTTTGTCTTTTTCGGGCCCGTCGGAACTTTTTGTCCCAAATGTCCCAAGTTCAATTGGGCAAGTTGTTCCATTTTCGGCGAAAAACACCCCCAAATGTCCCACGTACTTCCATTCTTGTCCCATCCCAAATGTCCCAAGTCAATTTGGCAAGTTGTTCCATTTTCGGCCGAATCGCCCGAACCGCGTACTTCACGCTTTCACGTCCCAAATGTCCCAAACTCTTCCGGACCCATTGTCACCTTTTCATCCGATCCGGCCGAGTCGCGTGTTTCGCGCACTTTTGTCCCATGTCCCAAAAGGCATTTGTGCGTCTTTTCCCCGCTTCGCCCGAATCGGCCGAGCCGCGTGTTTCGCGCATTCGCGTCTCACATGTCCCAAATGAACCAAGTGCCATTCGTGCTTATTTTTCCCGCTCTACCCGAATATCATGCTTATTCAAATTGGTAGGTATGTATTAAATGCGCATTCATTGTCTTTCTCTCTCCTAATCGGCTATATAATGAGCATACCCCCTTTGCATTTTTCACATTGCTTCCATGCTATCCTTTGCTCGAACCCTTGCAATCTAAAAACCTGCGCGTGTATCCCTTCCCTCTGTAATTCCTTCCCGAGTCTAGTTTGCGGCTCTGCCTCCGATTACTATCAATATGAAGATCAAATTTCAGGGACAGGAACAAATCTACTGCCACTAGAATCTACCGTTCCCAATATTGGGGGCAGGTGAAGCTCGTCATCTTGATTTGGTGATTTTTGGGCAAGGATGGCGGATCTGAAACCCTACACCAATGGCGCGAGATGATTCACGATAGCGGTTTGGCTTTTGCTTTGGAGGTTTCCCAATCTCGGTGCGATGTCTTGTCTGATGCTTTCATCGGAGCTCACTTGACCACCACTGATTGAGTGAATTAACCAATGTACGGGGAACTCATCGCCAAAGCTGGATCTTGCCACCATTAGCTTGCTTTGAGGATTCCGAGAATGGATAATGCCATAGTTGTTTCCCGGGATCAAGCACGAGGCCTGTTTAATCAAGACAGGCGACAAATACAAGGCGCGGGTGGCGAAGTCATGGCTTAAAAACCCTAAGAAGGAGCATCTCGTCTATCTATCAAGACTCTCTTAGAGTGATTTCAATGAAGAGTTGTCGATTTCATAATCCCTCTTGGCTCGGGTTATGGGCTTACCTCTCTACTAACGAGTTCCATTTACGGATGTGCCCGCTCATCGGCATGGTGTGTGAGGAACTCAAAATATCAACTGGGTGGAAATCATCAGCATGAACTTGGCGGAGCAGTTGTCGATGTCTGCAACAAATGAAGAAGTTCTACATGACTTCGTACACGATGTATACTCTGGCGGCATCAAGGCAATGGTTTGGTTTTCTTACATTGATGCCTGAGGATGATCTGTATATGCCTCTCTTTGCCCATGATTCACCTAGAGAGACCAGCAATCACAATTTCGAAGGGTAAATGATGCTTTCACCATGTACGTGGTCAGGCTTCTTGAAGGTGACACTGCTAGAAGGTTTTATGATGAAGCCATGAACCTGATATCGCACTACGGTGCTATTTTATCAATTCAGAAAATTCTCCTATATCAGGCTTGCTGGCTATGAGAGCACCCCTTTGAGGCTTCCCATGTTCTGCAGTGATAAGATGGCTTTGATAGAAGTATGCAGGCAGTTAGACAAATTACACTGAACTGCGAGAGAGAAAGAAGATTTCTGGTTTGCACTTTCCCATCTCTTTGGGAAATTACACTTGTAAAACACCACAGGACCACGAGAACATAGAAAGAGCCTGGTTCCCATCACTTTGTTCATTTCTTGAAGCCAGAACTTGCTTCGACTTGAAGAAGTTCATTGAAACGAGAACATCAAGATAATCTATCATCATAGGGCGAATACGAGAAGACTATTGGGGTGGTATGTGCGAGATGATTTTGAAGCTAGAAGGAGGCACTTATGGCGGGTTCTCTCTGCAATTGATCCAAGAACTCGGCTTGTACCAAGTTCTTGAAGGACTCCAGGATGACAATTCTGATCTATACTCATATGAGTATGACAATGTGGTTAAGCACACTCCCTTGGAGGACTTGGATTGGAACAGAAAGAAAAGATGATCGGCCGAGATCCTTGCTCCGATCTTAGTCGGGACTAAGGTGGTTTGATAGGAAAGTTCGAGAGCTCGAGAAGGCACTCGGGAGAATCCTCTTCTAAGGATGTTTCAACACCAAGGAGGAAGCATCGACTCCCATATCGAGACACACCTGTCTGCAAACCCCTCTGCCTCATCAGCGCGAGGGACTGCGGCTTCCACTCCTTCTTCATCCACTCAAGTGTACGGAAGAAACTCAAAGAGGTTAAGAAGGAGCACATGGAAAAAGATCCTCAAAGAAAGCAGGTAGAAGTGCCTTTGGGACCAGAGAACATCATTGTTCTCAGTGAAAGTGAAGAGAGTGAAATGCCAGCCCCTGAAATGCTCCTGAAGATCCAACGGATAAAGATAAGGAAGTCGAGAGCCTTTGAACTTCCAAGTGCTATTGATTCTCTGCGCATGATTGTCTCAGCGCCCCACTCACATCTCAACTTGAGACAACATTTGTGTGGAAACCTTGAGCGTCATGAGCTCTATGTCTCTTGGTCCTCTTGCCCCTCTGCTTGCTTCCTCTTCCTCTTTTGCATGGGTGCAACCTTTTGTTGATAGTAGGAAGAGGAAATCTTCCTCTCGGAGCTCAGGGCCAAATTTTGATGTTGTGCAGCCTTGTTGGGCACTACTCCTTCTCGTGCCAAGAAAGCCAAAATCACCTCCAGAATAGTGTCTGATGCTCAAGGTCAGCAATTCCTGGAGATTGCTAAGCCTACAGTGGACAAATCAGAGCAGGACTTGCAGGCATCTGACTTAGAACTCTCAAGAATTCCAATGGGAGAGTCTACTCCTGAAGGTGAGATCCACAACCTCCAGGAAACGGTCACAAGTCATTGGGAGGGTAGAGAAAGGGCAGCAAACTATTGAACAGTTGGAGGAACAAGCCCAGATTCTCACGGTTTTATCAAATCTCTTTTGTCTAAGGACAAAGTTTTGGACCCTACCCCATTGACTACTCTTCCACCACCTGTAATTTTGAGCCAAGATGAAGTACAGTATCAAAGACATGCACAAGTATTCTCATCTACGACAGAGCTATGGAGGCCATGGTGGAAGATATGCTTGTTGCAGGATTGAACTTCATCGATGAAGCTTTCAAACTCCACGGAAAGGTGAACAATTTGCAACAGAAGCTCTCCTCCACTATCGGGGTCATAGATAAAGAGCTCAAACTCTGGAGCAGTTGCATAGTAGACCTCCGTCTCATGGGACAGACAGATGAGAACATTTTATTGGCGAATAAGGTTTTTGATGATGCAAAGGATAATCTGTCAAAGTCCTGGGTTTACAGCGTGGAGTGGAAGATCAAAGTCTTGGAGGAGGCTTTGGGAGAGCTGAAGAATAGCTGGCAGAAGGGTGAGGCTTTCAAGACACTGGTTGTATCTGCTTTCAAAGATATACACTGTCATCTTCAGGATGAAACTTCTGGTGTGCCCTTTCCTGCAAGAAATCAAAGCTCAATTCAGAGCTTTTGTCAAAGATAATCTATTCAAGGAAAGCTCCATCTCCAAAGAGAAAATGAAGGAGATCTGCTCTCTTCAATCTACCATTGAAGAAGCAAATAAAGATTATCATACTCATGTCGAGTTTGATAAAGAAATGGAGAAGTGTCTCGGATTTTGGGGTCAGTCTACAGCCAACACGTCAGTCCCTCGTGGCAGAGACATAGCCGAGGCATTGAAGAGATTCAGGCAGCGAATTTTGAAGTCAGTGGGTCCCTCCCAGTCATAACCACCTGTCTTCTTCTCCTTTTTCTTCTCTTCTTTTCTAATTCTTTTCTCGATTCATTGTAATTAGTTGAGGTATTGCGATTGGCAATCCTTAACTAATCTTTAGTTAAAAGAAGTAGTTCTGAAAAGTAAGCTGATTTGTAAGCTATATAATGGCCTCTCCACCCATTTTGAAAGGAGGAAGAACTTGGCTTATTTTCTGAAAGTGTAAATAGATCATAAAGAAATCAATACAGAAGGGCTTTCCATTCTTTGTCTATCTGATCTCTGTTATCCCTAAGCTTTCATTTAATTTTTGTGAAGATCATTTGTCTGTGTTATGTTAAGAAACTTTGTGTTACGCGAAACTTTGTGTCCTTGATTAATTTTATCTGAAGAACTTTGTGTCTTTAAATTCCATCTTATTTATATGATACAAATGATCTTGTTTCAATTCACTGTAACTTCGCATACATAAAGAATTACTCTGTTATCTATAATTCTGCATGTTGCCTTTCTGCTCATTCTCGTACTCTCATTCCTCAGTCCTTTTGTAATTGATGATCTTTATAGAAAACACTTTCGTAATATCCAAGTTCAACCAGAAAATCATGTTTTGTATATTTGTAAATAGGTGATTACTCAATAGTCAAATGATAAGCAAATGTGGTAAAATAACTTGTCGCGGTGGCTTATATGCTCATTTCTACCTCCCGTGGTGTGTTTCTCGCTCCCAAAGTGCCTCGAGACCACGGTGTATCTTCTAAAATTCCTCTAACATTGGCCGCGATGATTATTTTTTAAAAAATAATTATTTTCAACACGTTTTTGCTACGTTGGGGCATATTTTTACTTCCTAGTGGCCTTTTCTACTACTCGGGCATTTTTTTTGCCTTGCGGTCACTTTTAACATTGCCTCGCGACTTCGTTATTTCTTCTATAAAATCAAAACCAAAAAAATTAAAAATTAAAAAACAATCAAAATTTTGAAAAAAAAAACAAAAATTGATAAAATTATTAAAAAACCAAAAAAATGTAAAAATTTAAAATTTTACAAAAAAATGGTAAACAACATATATGCAGCTAAAACCTATGTCAATTACATCATCCTTGAATATTGAAATATGTCTTACAAAAGCGTCTTTCTACGGTTCTTTCTTGTTCTAGTCTCAAACGACTTGCAGATCATCGTGATCTACCCCCATTAACAAAAACTCGGCTACATACTACGTCGGTACTCCGTCATGCATGTTGAGTGAGTTGTCGAGAGATTGTGTCATAGTGCACGAAGGTTTTTCCATAGGGTGATTGTGTCCTTCGTTTTCCCATTGCATGTGTTATTGCTTGGGGCATCATTTTTAACCCTTGTCGTTACAACACAAACATTTGGGAATTGCAACTTGATAACAAAAACATGGGTGCAACACGTTATTTGTTTGAGTATGTGTGATTGTATTGGTTTCTCTGTTAGGTTAGTTGGTTTACTTTCTCATATCAGATATTGCATAATGTATGTTTGCATGGGGTTAAATATCAATTTAATTTCTTGTATTACATTGCATAATGTATGTTGCATGGAGTTACGTATTTTTAGCAATAAACAATTGTTAGTAATTTAGCTTTTCATGTTGTCTTATACTTTTGTTTATTTTAAATAAAGGCTGATGATGTAGACTTATGGAAAGGCTTTGGATGCAAAGGTTGGACATGTTCTATAATTCTCCATTAATCATTTCTTCTCCATTATCATTTATTATAATTACTAATTTTTCTCCTCAAACTCACTCGGACAATAAATAACCACGTTTATCCCCTTCCTTCTCAATACTTAAGGATTTTGCACCCAATCTAACCTATTTACTTCTTGCCCATTTCAATCATATTTTCGATCGTCGATTGACTTCTTCTATCACCCACTCGACACTCGAGGGGGCATCCTTCATCCTGCTAATTTTTCTTCAAAAATTTACATGTTTTACACTTGTCTACTATGTTTGAAGTGAAGTCACTAACTTCACCTCAAAAGGGCAAATGTAGACACCTAAATTTTGTTTTTGCAATCTTATTGCCAAACAACACACAAATTACTCTCATTCTTGCCAATGTCGTTATAATTAGTGCCCTTTACTAATTAACTAACGTTTCTTGCCACTCGGTTAGTTAACAAGCAATTCGTTGATCACAAAACCTCTTTCACATTTAGGATGCCACTTTACTGACGAATCAGTAAGTCAAATTCCTCTTAAAAGCAGACATAATTAGCGTTTATTAGCTAATTAAGCTTATTTTACCCTTGATTTGGTCAATATACCCTAGTATTGACTCAAACCCCTCTTCCAACCACTCAAAATCACCCCATTCACCTCCACAACGTCTCAACAAGCTTCAAAAGCTTATCCTAGCCTCCTAGTTGACCCTAAGCGGTTGATTAAGGCTTCATACCTCTTAATCACTTGGTAATTCACTAATTGTCATTAACAAGACCTAATCATGATTAGCCATTCTAATCTAATTTGGGGATTTAGTCCCACATGCACTAAAATACAAGTTTCTCCTAAAAGGAAAACTATAAAAGGGTGCATCTCATTCCTTTATACTTTACACCATGCTTTGATTTGCATCTCATATAATAAATATGATATATAGCCAAGTTCAATCCTTGCCTAAAGCCTTTAATGGGGTTAGTAGATGGATATCCAAAATGACCAAGTAGTCATTTGGAGAGGCCATTTCACCTTGTTTGGAGTAGCAACCATAACCATTTGATTGCCCTCTTAGGTCTATTTAGGCCCATGTTAGGTAATTCAAGCATATTAGTAGGCATGTTTAGTTAGATTTTGTATTGTTTTCATACTAGTTAAGCATTCTTTTAAGCTTCTATCTTAATGTTACATTCCTAGACTTAGAACCTTGGCTAGATGGATGGCAATGGTGTTAGCTTTCCTTGTTTAGTCATGCAATTTGCTTTGTAAAGTTTAGGGTGCTTTCGATCTAATATATCCATAAGGAAAATGAGTATACCATCGAAGAACATGATAAACAAGATTACAACGAAAATATTTGAGGAGAAAGCAATTATTAGAATAAGAATCCATGGCTAAAAGATAATTCTTAAGATGTAAATAAGGATTGTCGATGCCATCAAAAACATGTAAAGGTAGGCATGATGAAGTCCTTAGGAAAGTTGAATTGTGAATTTTTTTAGGGATTTGGTTTCTGGAAGAGAATTATTATCAATGGAAGCATAATAGGCTTTTCTTTCAAGAGTGAGAGAATGAACTTGGGCTTGCAAATTACCAACATCATGCATGAGGGATAAAATATCATGTGAAGGGATGGTAGAAGAAGTGAGAGGCACATTGAGAGGTTGAAGCTTGCCATTATGAGTGATCATGGGGACTTGAGAAGGAGGAGTGGATGTGGAAGGAGGAGAAGGAGGTGGGGGAGGGGAAGAAGAACATGGAGGCTCTACAGAGCACTAGATGTAGCTTGAGGAGACACAATGAGAGGTGCACTAGTGGAAGGAGTAGAATCATCATGAATAATATTAAAACAAACTCAGAAGTAGAAGAAAGAGGAGTGGTAAATTCACATTCAATCGGTCTTAAGAGAAGTAACATCCTCACTAACATGTTCATGATCGAAGTATAATCAACATCACTATCAATCACATTTTCACAAGCAAGTAGTTCATCAAGACTATCATCAACATATAAAGAAGTAGTAGGAGTACTAACATGAGATTTATCATTGCAATCATTGGAAACATTTTCAGAAATAGAAAGAATATGAGATATAGATTTACATTCATCTTGACTATTAATGGAAACATCATCATGCACATTTACATTTGTAACCTTAGAAGTAGGTTTATTGACATCTATACAAGCAAAAATGTCACCAAGTGAAGCATCTTTATTAACACTATCATGCGTTATAGGAGGAGAAAAAGGTGCATCAACATGGGTGACTATGGAAGATGAGGGAGAACATGAAGAAAAGCTTTGGTCATTAGAAAGCATACAAATATGAGGGGTGTCAAGGCCAAAAGGAATGGTGTCTTGGAAAGCAAGAAGCTTTTGGAGGATTGTGGGATCACATTTAGCATTGTGATAAAGATCACGAATTTCATATTCTGCAAATGACATCGTCGAAATAGGTTGCACATGGATATAATCTATAACATGTTTGGGAAAAGAGGACCTCTTTTTAGCCATGAGGGTTTTTGGGATCCTAGGGAAAGAAGTTCATACAAAAGAGGGGTTCACCAAATGATTTCATAAAAATGGAATAAATTCTAGAGTAATCGATATAGTAAAATACGGTAAATATGTAGATGTTAAGCACTCTGTGTCTGCAAGACTATAAGCAAATGAGAGGGATAAATGACTTAGCTGAGTCTTGTGCGATCTCGGAACTGTGCAGGTAGTGTAGTTGAACAAGATTGAAATAGTATTGCAGAATCTGCTTCACTGTAAATTTTGGGACTTAAGAATGATTCTAAACACGGGTGCACAGTGCTTAGACTCTTGGGCACCTAAGCGCCGTACTATTGACTGTTCTTGGGCATCGGTGAATACACAAAAACTTAGAATCTACTTTCTTGTGTTGTTAGGGTTTCGCTATCACTTCCTATTAGTCATCTGATATTCACTCCTTGATTGTCGAGGATACATGTGGCTGCAACACAAACCCTAACTACCTAGTACAAACTCACAAACACATCAAATTGGAATGAAAAATGCAATATGTGAAGTCAGACTGACCCCGGTGGTCACCCGATGAGTGAACTTATGACCGAGCACTGCACTACATTCTAGAATCCATGTAGTTCTTTGTGATTGTGTGTGTAATAATGTCCTTAGGTTTCCTTATGCCAATGACACTAAGATAGCGGGCTATGGCTAGATAAGATGCAAATGTGTGATATGGAATTGAGCACTTCCCCTTCCTATGCATTGTACGCAAACCAAAAATGCAGTCCCTTGTAATGGTAGTGATAGTATGTAGATGAGATTTCCCCTTAGAATTTTCAGCCAGAATAATAGTGTGTATGTTGTGTATATATATGGATCTCTTGTTTGAATTTCGACACTAGTGACATGAAAGGCCGACTATGAGCATGTGATAAGGATTATAAAACTAAAAAGGCTGACCAAAAATGTCAAAATAAGTAAAAAGAACAAAGAGGACAAGAGCGCCCAAAATGGACAGGAGTACTGAGCGCTAGTGTCCAAAGTAGGTGCTAGTGTCCCGAGATAAATGAAGATAGATGTGAAAAGACAGACAGACAGGGATCCCTGTGACCTGATCATAATTGGGTACATAAATGACATATGTGAGAGAGAAAGATAATAGAAACAATCAAAGCAAGTGGATAGACAAAGGATTGTGTCACCAGTGAATAATTTTCTTACTTAAGATCCATGCATATAACAACATACTTGACGACATAATAAAATAGTAGTATGTGCGTGATTTTGTGTCTACAAGTAGAAAGTGAGTTTACTAGAGAGAATACTCTTCAAGGTGAGAACAAGAATGACTATAATAAAAATAAATTTCTTATGGTAAACACTATTCATAATAAAAGTGAATTTACCATGGTAAAAAATAATGACCATGATAAATAGTGAATTTTTTTGGTGAATAATATTCATGAAAAAAACAAAGTTACTTATAGAAGTAACAACCAATTAAATAGAAACACACCTCTAGAATAACCACCATTAAGGAATGGTCCCTATAAAGTAAACCAAAATATCGACCTTTTCCACCACCCAAATAATATTTCACAAGGAACTCCTTATGCTATAATTGTATTAACAATACATAAATTTCGATGTGGTGGTATGAATCTAAAAACAAGTCAACAACACAATACACACGTAACTCAAAAATGATACAACTATTTTACTACGAAATGAAGTGCAACCAATAAATATATTAATAAACGAGAAATGTTATGATCTCACCCAATACATAGATCTAGCTTCCACTAAATTTTACCACCTCGAAATGGACTTCATTCACTTACCTATCCAATAACCTTTCTATAAGAAATTTCTCAAACACACTTCTTGACAATTTATAGGGCATTCTTACACAATGAATTTGTCTCTTAAGTACTTGCATCTCTCAAGCCTCTCCACCTTGTTATGTCCTAAATGGGGTAGTGGGGATCTTTTTGATAGGCCTTGAAGACATGACTCATTTATCTCCTAGATAAGATAACGAATACCGTTTGACTAATTAGAACACATATTACAACTCCCATCTTTACACATAAGATTATCACTTCAGGGATGATAGAATTCACATGTAATTAACATTTCGTGGGCTTTGTCATAATGATTAAAAATATATTTCAAATGATATATGACATCACTCTTTTGGAATCAATACATTTATAATATTAATTATATACGACAAGTTGTAAACACTCAAATTTGGCAACTTATCCAATTGGAAATGACATGCTTGGCAATACTCCCTTATTAAGACAAATGCTCACTTTCTAAGTCCAATCAATACATATCTCTAGCTCTTTATTGTCTTGTTAATCTTTCTATTCCACTATGTTGCAAACTTAGGAAATAGTAATCAATTAAAGCCGTTAATCATCCTTGGACACCATTCTAGAACTTTCTATTTTGCATCACATGCTTCTTGTCATAAACCGTATAGTCTTGTCAAGATGTGTTATACAACCCTAACCAACTTTTATGGTGTTATTTCTTCTTATCTTCTGACTCTAATTTCAATTTGAAAATCTTTATTGTGTTGTTTCATCTTCCTGGGGTCAGCCTTATCATACTATTTTACCTAGGAAAGACTATATAAACAAGTCAATATCACTTTATTACTCACTTGAAACTCTTATAAGATTGCAAAACTATCATTCCAAAAGCACTCGAGGCTCTCCTAGATCTTCTTAAATCAATTGTACATAATTTAGAGTAGCCACTACTAGGTCCGGAGCACTCAAATGAGTCAAAGAGTCTAACTTCCTCCATTTCCAAGTATGCAAAGGTCATGGAGCCATGTCTTAACAAGAGAAAAGTCACTTCAAACATTGGCAAAGGGTTTCAAGGACAAAGGGTTAGGTCACACAACTGATGCATACTACACCACACTACAACCGTATTGCACCATGTACATTCTCTATTCTATAGTTATCCCACTACCTTTGTGTTAAGAGACACAAGAGCACTCATAGGGGTTGTCTTAGATCATGCTCACACTTGCACAAGCGCTTGGAGAACTACGCTAGCCTTGATCCCGCGTGAAGGCATATAGTACAACACTTGGATTGGTTCAACGAGGTTGATCGGCGAGGGGAGTCCAACCTCATACGATTTCTCCTTTTGTTATCTAATACTTTAATGAAGGGCATTGCAAGTGTCTAGGGTTTCCACTTTGTTGCATGTGATTACATGTTATGTAAATAATAATGATATACAACGAAGTACATTTCTAGGCAAACGAAGCACATAGGAAGTTTCAGAATCTAATCGGAGAAGGGTCAAAGACCATACAATTTTAGCCAAGATCGTAGACATCTAGGGCTAGATCTTACAACAGTTGTATGATCCTACACCAACTCAATTTCTAGTTTAAGAATTGATAATGAAACATCTATAGTTTTTGATATGCCTTCCCCACTTGTTTGTACATCCATACCTCCTCTGTTTTTGACACCCGCACTGATGAAGTCTTCATCTCCTTTGTGTATTTGAGCTATTGCTTCATCGTTTATCATTATTGCAAGAACTAATGTGTTATTTTGAATCTATGTATGATTAATTGTGAATTAATTAGATCAAAATAATCTCCTAAAACACATCCTTACATCCTATATTGTTGTGTGCTTTCCATAACATAATTTAATTAAGCGGTGATTTATGTACCATGACAAAGTGACACTTTGACATAAGCATGTCCTTTCTACAAAAATGTTTACTTTTATACGATTGATCACCGTTTTTATAACAACCCCTTAATGTGCTTTGACTTTTACCAAGGAATATATACCAAGTACTTTATGACATTCTGCAATGTGCACCGTTATTCATTAATGCGGTGCTCCTAACTCAGTAGTGGACAATACTAATAATTATACTTTACAATAGACTATTGACAACATGTACACTAATGGAATATCAATTTTGGAGGAAATTGCTAATCTTTGATAGGCCCTTGAACATTTATTAGTCAATAAATTATATGAATTTAATGCTCGTGTATTTGTCTATTATTGGTTTAAAATAATCATTATTGGCACATTTCTCAATTTCTAATGGTCCTTGTATTCCCTTTCACCCCCTCCACTTGTCCCTTTCTCTCTCATCCCCCACTCCTGCCCCCCTTGAGCTTTGTGTCAAGAGTGTGAGTGACACTCCTAAGTTTGTTAGGATCATAATTCATGCTCCCAAGGGCCTTTATGTAGCCTCGTGGCTAGAATGCACTTGCCCACTTCATCTCGTCTTTTTCACTTTTTAACCGTTTGATATCGGTTTGGGCGCTAATATAATTGATTTGAATTCGATTTATCTATACATACACATGAATTGTAATTCATTTGACAAACATATTAAATGTTTCTTAAATAATTTATCAAGCGCACACACACATATATATATTCTAAAATCAAACACTAATGAACATGTATCATTATTGAAACTAATATTTCACGAGGAGCTTTATTAACACACAACCTAAATCTTACATGTCACTATACTATTTTTGACATATTATCTTCACAAGGGCCTTCATAAGTAAATAGTTCTTTAAAACATGGATAATCCACAACAAAGGGCCTTATTCATTCGTTGTTTTTTAAAGTTTAGATATGGATGCCATTCCAGGGAAAGGATGAGAAAGACAATGTACAGGTTATATCTGTCACACTGCAAAATTTGAAGATCTAAGTAAACGAAGTTCATCAAATTATTTCTGCCCTGTTTGTCATTGCCTAGAAGCATCACTCATACTCCATACTTGCAAACATCACTCACGGTTGGTACCTTCATCCCTGATCACTGTCCATTTTTTGGGCAAGGTCACTGTCAGTGTCTCTGCTAAGTGCACATTACAGCTTCCCCTTCCATTTCCACCAGCCTGTGAAATATTAAGGAAAAAAAATGGACTCTTGGAGATACATGGATCCTCGGAAGAAAACCCTCGCCATTACTGGGTATATATAAATAATTCTCAGCAAATTTTATGGGATCGAGATCAATCCCGTCTTGAAATTTTGCTTATTTTGATTTCTTATTTCCCAGTCTAGTTATTTTTATTGGAGCAGCATACGATTTTTATAGAAGGAAATACACTGACGGGGGCCCCACGGCCGAAGACATGGCTATTTTAAAACAACATTTGAGGGAGCAGAACAAGACTTCGGATTGAATTTGCAGGTTTCTTGAATTTATTTTATTTTATTTCATTTTTATTTGAGTATTGATGCAAAGGAAAAAAAATGTTATTGTCTGCAATGTGATTTTTCAGTCCTTCAGAAATACTTTTGTTGGTAAGATATAATTTTTTTCCTCTCATTGATTTTTTTATGGCTAAGATTCCTCAGAGACCAACGGGCTCTCTTTCAGTTTTGTGACATGGGCAACCTTATCTTAACACTGGTAACCCTGACCATTATTATTGTTATTGCTTCACCTTACCACTCAAAACCCTGACCGTTATTATTGTTTTTTTTTTTTTTTTTTGATTGATAAAGCGGGTTGAAGGGACCCATTCCCTTTGCAAATTAAATGAGGCCAGATCCTCAGGAAAAAACAAATGCCCTAAAGGCTAGAGAAACTGCAGAAAAGCAGCCCACTTACAAAAAACAAATTAAGACTCTATTTACTTCCCATCATGCAATGGAAAATAATCGTCAATGTTGCCCATTCGTCCCTTTTTGCTTTTCCGTTTCTTCACTTCTTGCCATTTTCCATAATCAGACGCAATAACCAGTGCCAGATCGTTGGGATTAACCGATGCTATCAAGTTTTCAGACACGGAATCCTGATCCGATTCTGAATTTTCAGATAAATGCCCCCTTTTTGTTCCACCTGCAATCTGACCATTTTCCTGTATTTCCATCTCATTATCGGTCTTTTCTATATCTAAGTTACCCTCGGTGGGAGGATTTCGCGGATCATCCTTGAATTTTGAAGCAGAAACCAATTCCAGGATTCAAGGTACCCCACCCGCTGGAAGAAGTCGATCCATTATGTTTTGTAGATTTCTGATTCTTGTTATGAGGACAAGAGGCTTGCAGATGACCCGGATTTCTGCATATTCTACATCTAAAGGCAATATTCTCATAGTCTAAGATCTGGGAATGCTGAAACTTCCCAAATTTAAGATTAATTCGATCTGGTAAACCCTTGCTAAAATCAATTTCAACACACATTCGCGCAAACGAACACAGACCCAAATCCGTTCTATCCAAGTCCTCTTTTAAAAACCTTCCCAAAACGTTTCCAATGTCCTCTAGGGCATACCACAAATGCAAAGGGAGGTTGGGAAGCCTGACCCAAATAGGCGTTTTGGTAACCGAATAAGAATTCGATCGAAATTTGGAAACCATGGTATTAAAAATAACCCAACATGCCCCCAGAACCACGGGCCCTCTGAAAAGTAGCGTTGATAATCCTCAGATTCCCTAAAATGGACAACGAAAAATCCCTTGGAGCAAAGAGAGATTTCGCATTTGTTAGTCCAGTTTTTGAAGATCCATTGATAAAGAGCAGAGGAGGAAGGCCAAAATCCATTGAATCTTCCGATCACAAGCATCCCGAGATAGATTTTTGTAGTATTCCTCCACTTCGGGGTTCTCTATGATTAAAGAAGGGATATCCTTAGCCAGATCGACCAAGTAGGTCTGCTTGGTCGGAGGATTTGAACCAGGAAGTCGACTGCCCTGATTTTCCAGTATGTCTTTAAATGAAGTGGATTTATGTGAATGAGACAGGCCATCTTGCTGTAGTTCCCCATTAATCTTGTTAAAATTCTTGCCAGATCCAACACTCCCCGTCGTAGGCGAGTCAGCAGATTTTGCCCTAGGGTTAGGGCATGGCTCCTCCGCAGACCTAGGCTCGTCGCCACTACCCTTTTCTCTGTTATCCGGCCGCATCCCCCCTTTTACCTGGCCATGCCTGAGCGGCTCTCCTTGATGCGTAGTCAAAACCCTTCCGTGGCCAAGGCTGCTCACGCCCTTCACCAGCTTCGCTGCTTTTCCTTCCATCGCTCCCCAAAAATTTGTTTTTCCATCATAGCGCTCGGCCTAGCTCTGCTAACTTAGCCATATAGACATGGCTCTCCCTCTCTTTCTCCGTATTCATTTTCCTGGCAATATTTCGCGGGAGGCAACGGGAATCAAAACCGGGACAGGATGTCTGTAAACGCGTCCCTATTTCTCAACCCTAGTCATTCTCGCTTTTTTTTTTAGGTTCAGTCGCAAAAGTTTCTTTTGCCTGATGTCTCCCCTTAGGTGGTGATAAAAACGCATCGACCGTTATTATTGTTATTCCTTCACCTTGCCACTCAAAACCTTGACTATTATTATTGTTATTGCTTCACCTTACCACTCAAAACCCTGACCATTATTATTGTTATTGCTTCACCTTGCCACTCAACCAATCCTGCAGTATTAGTGGGCTCTCATTCAGTTTTTGTGACATGCTCTGCGTTGTCATAACACGAGTAACCCTGACCTTTTTCATGGTAATTGCTTCATCTTACCACTCAACCAAGCCCGCCCAACTAACCAGTTTTCTCAGTTTTGTGACATGTGCTGCCTTGTCTTAATGCGTGTGACTTTCTCCTTCATTATGGTAATTGCTTTGCCTTTCCACTCAGCCAAGGCGGTTGGACTATTCATCGTCACGCAATGATTTCAAGCATTTTTATTAAGTACACATTTGCTAGATGATTGCAAGTGTTTTTCAGGTATCTTGTTAGGTATTTTGTGAAGGATTATGTTGTGAAGCAGTCAATAGGTGTAGGTTCTTTTGGTGTAGATGGATTGTCAAGCCTCTATTTATTTCAGAGTTTGGTCACTATTTCCACATCCAAGGGCGACAAAATTTGAATAAAATACATTAGGTAAAGTGAAAAAGTCACATTATTTCCAAAGGGGAGGGTAATAGGCCTAAATGGCTGTTGGCGAGGCCATGACCTTAAAACTCACCGTTCTCTTTATCTTTAAGGCTACTACATGCATATCTTGCCCATGAGAAATAATTACATTGAAGAAGGGCCTTTAGGATGGGAGTGCCTAAAGATTCTGTCTCTTTGGTTCAGTGCTATCCAGTGCTCTATCCCTAATGTCAGTTGATACTTGACATAGATGACCTGTCAAGCAACTAAAGGCTATCTCTCTATTGGTTGAGGGATTACTGAATTTTGTGTAGTTTGATTGCTATGAGCCCAATTTCATTTGAGCAAAACTTGATCATGTCACCTACTTCATGGAGAACTTGATCTTGATCCCACTTCATGCACAACTTGGTCTCAATCCCACTTCATGTATACAACTTGATCTTGATCCCACTTGATGCAAAACATTACAAGACTGAGCACAGGTAGGGGCTTCATGATCTTAAAATGGATACTTCTCTTTTAGGAAGTGAAGTAAGCGCGCATAGGTAGGATTAATTTCACGCAAGTGTTACACTATAAACATTGATGTAGTATTTATGTATGTTCACATGCGATTCCATTCATGTTAGGATGCGCATGATTAGTTTTTATCATGTAAGCAATATGATGTGTTGATCATGTATAGATGACGAGTGCCAATAGTGATCACGCTTTAGTAAATCCCTTTTCGATTGTAGTAGCTTCAAACTGATCTCCTTGGCATATCAACAGAATGGGAAGTCATAAATAACAAATTTGGAAATCAATGGATTCAGATTGCCGGTAATCCCCTTGGCATCATGACTAAACTTCAAACATTAAAAATTTCATGACATCTTGTTTCAACTCTAGTGTAATAAATCCATCACGAATAGCGCCGAGTTTAGTTCCAACAAAATGGTGTTGAGTTGTTCCTGAGCACTTCCTTTATGTTGTGATGGACCCATAACACCTCGAACAATACCAAAGCAATGCTCTTGTAGCGATATGCTTAGAGACTGATCGACTATTTAATGTTATTTGACTGAATTAATCTACCTTGGGAAAACCTTTTGTTAAATAGGGGATCCTATGTGTCCCTCTCTAGCAATTCCCTTGTTTCCAGCTTTAGTATAATCAAATTTTATAATAGGAAGCTACAATCTGATTTATTGATCAAAGGTAGAAAGAATACTCCCATCGTTTTACTCTAAATTCGAATAGAGAAAAACTATTTGGAACAGAGAACACCCAAATTAATACGTTTTCCTTTAGTGTTCGTGTTGGTACCAGATAATGATCCCTTACCACTTGCTATTTTTCCCCATGTCATGTTAGGTTATAAGAGGGTGAAATGTTGTACACCTAGGCACATAGTATTATACTATTATGATGTAGATGAGGCTACGTAGTAGCTGATTGGTGGCCCTATAACCCTTGGGTAGTTATATTGGGTCTAATAGGTAGCTTGTGAACTAGGTTATTTGGGTCGATCAAATGTTTGGCTTGTGGATTACGGGTTTATTTTCCCTCACTATTATTAGATGAGTGGTTACATGTACATGTTCGAGGCTTGTATTGTTGTAAGGGCATCACATATCATGGATTAGGGACCACTTGTAGTGAATTACCAAATATAGAGCTGTATAACAGGTTAAGCTCTCACAGCGGTAGATCTATTAGAGTTTTTTTTTCTCTCAAGGAATATTGTATGGTGTAACCCTACCTCAAGCATATTTAGCTGATGGGCCTTTATCGGTGAATATTCTTGATAACGGCTTTTTAGTTTATCACGGTGTCACAGTATTTTAATTTAATATTTTTATATTTCAAATCAAGAAAATCATTTTATAACTTACAACTTTCACTATTTTGTCTGTTGCTGGGAAGATAAAAGGTGAAAGGTAAGTCCTAGGGAGGATTTTTTTGTTCAAATTGTTTAATTGCCTAGCCAATGCTGATAAACTCTCCCATCATGTTACTGGACGAAGCCAGCAGTGCTCTGGATGCAGAATGAGAGCACATTGTCCAGGACGCTTATAATAAGATTTTCATAGGTTGAACAACTATTGTTGTGGGGCATTGTCTCTCCATGGTCAGAATGGCAGATACAATTGCGCCAGCGGCAGTTGTGTGATCAAGTCAGGCAGACAACATGAACTGATCCAAAATCAAATGGTGCATATGCAGCTCTCATTCAATTACAGCAGCCAATGATCAAGACAGAGTTAGTTGACAACATTAATTTTGAGAACAAGCAGCCAGAACACAAGTTGGATACGTTATCTCAACGTGGCAACTCTTAGAAAAAGAAGAAAAAAATGCAGTTTTCAGATATAATTCAAACCCTGTCTTTCCGCATAATGGTTGCATTGAATTCTCCAGAATGGAAGAATGCTGCATTGTGGTCCCTTGGTGCCATCAGATATGGAGCCCTGAATCACACCTTTTCCATCACCATAGCAAGCATGAACTACTTACTGGTTTGATGGGCAAACTTAACAAGCTATTTAAAGAATTTAAAATTAATGGGGTTTCCATTGGCCTTAGTTTTTTTTTTTTACTGTTTCAACTGCTAGGTGACATTGATACCTTCTCATAAATTCATAAATTATGATATTATTTTAGAACAACTTCAATCAAATTTAATCAGGTTGTAATATTGCTAAAATTCTGCTTACTGTACTTCCTACTAATTTTTCATAACATTTGATAAGCTCTTCAAATTCGGATTACAAATACAGAAATCAGTGTGATTATCTTCATCTTCACGCCTCACTACTAATCATGACAGTATTTTTAATATTCTAATTCCCTTTATTTGGGAGTTGGGAGTGACAACTTTTTTTTCCATCAAAAGGAGCAGTTACATTAAATAATAAGAGTTTAAACCATCATTTGCAAACTTCCTGAACACGGCAAACACATTCAATGATTGATAAACTTTGCAACATATATGGTAGTTTTACTCTTCTTTGAAGTTAATCAAAAAAATGCGGGGTAAAAATTAACTGATTAGCGTGAATAAATATTGTAATCACTCAAGTAACAATCTGAAGACTAATGAATCATTTAAGATTTAATCCCTTTATAGATATAATAAATGAGACTGTAGAATGATAAGACGTTACCACCACAATCCTATTGTAATTTGTTAGTCACTGTATGTCAGATCTACAAATATGTAACTAGGGCAAACAAGTAATCAAATAAAAGATTTATGCCAATACATTATTGAACTTGAGCATCTATCAAACACTTGTAACCAAAAATATCAACTACAGAAATGACAAAAACAATAATTAGAGCAGAGCAGTCATTGCCTATTCAATTAGTTGGTTGGGCAAGATAGGAGAAGGTTGAGCTTCGTGTCTCCAAGTTCTCCAAAGTTTGCTACTTGGCTTACCTAGATGCCATGATAACATTAAGTGCAACAAGGAAAAAGAGGACAAGTACTTTATAAACATCCAAAATATAGATTAAATTGGAACACCATTAATTACAATAATACCCAACATTGTCATGCTCATGGCTGCTGTGTCACAATCAAATATTATTTGTATTTTTAAATAAAATTATACATTCAAATGGAATTGCTATAAATCCATACATGAAACAGCAAATTAGATTCCAGTGAAATTTCACAATTCCTACAAGAAACATATCCATTTTGGAAGTGCCATAACGGCCTTTCACAAGCACCTATGGATTCTTTTTCTTGTTTTATTTTTATCATATTAAATATTAGGGCACACTGCTCTACTATAAATCTCCTGTGCATGATGTCTATTATTTCTGGTATTAGACCTTTTGGTTCTCAACAGATTTAGAAATCAATGAATTTGGATTGTTGCTAATCCCCTTGGCTTCATGTCTTAACTACAAGTATTAATAAATCCATTGCATCTTGTTTTCACCCAATCTAGCGGAATGAATCCATTATGAATAGGGCGGGCTTTAGTTCCAACAAATGGAGTTGACCGAGCCCTTCCTTCATGTGTTGATTCACAAACAACTCAAAACCTCTTGTTCACATTTAATCAATATAATGCAATTCACCTGTAGTCATGGTTAGCCAAGATTCCTTTTGTAGGAGTATATTTAGAGACTTGTCGATCATTTAATTTATATGACCAAATTAATCTACACTAGGAAATCCTTTTGACATAGAGGGGGTCACATACATCTCGCTTTGGCAATTCTCACATGTCCCACTTTAGAGTAGTCAAATTAGATGTTAGGGAGCTGACGCCTGATTTATTGAAGAGAAAGTGGTTGGAATACTTTTGTTGTTCCGCTCCTAATTCAAATAGAGTATAACTATTTGAAAAATCGATCACAATTCTATAGTTTTGGCATTGACATTTGATAATAATGTCTAAGTACTTTACCTTTTCCCTTTCCTTTATTAGGCAAATTGATCGATGGAAGTAGCCACCATACTTAAAAGGAATTTTCAAGATGAGGAAATACAAATGAATCAAGTCCCTTGTTGTATGATTGATTCGTTATAAAATTATATAAGAGCGAGTTGCCTAATAGCTAATAGTTGATAGTAGGGGCGGAATTGTGTTACTCCTCATGAGTGCCCTTGATTGTAAGGGAAAGCACTCAAACAACTTTAGAAAAGAGAGGGCCTTTTCACTCTCTATGATGATGATATGTTCTTCCTACCTTTTTTTGGGGAAGACTCTCTCGACTATAGGTCAACTAATGGAATGGGTGGTTTCAACTAGACAATCATCAAAATCATTGATATGGAAGTGATGTCCAATCAACACATCCACCTATGCAAGACTGATATATGGAACCATTTATACGCCTATCAAGATCAATACATGTTTATGTTGAGGGAGACAGAGAGAGGTCCTTGTTGATTGAGATACTGATAGACCTATTGATTGGACATATTGTTCTTTAAATGTAGCAATTGATAGAGGTGGGGATGGCACATGTCATTTATGCACTCAACCTATTGATCGAAGTCACTTCTAATAGCTAGGCAATGTTCAAGATTGATTGTTTCACATTGACAACAGTTACTTGTTTAAGTTTTATGGTTGCTAAGCCAAGATTGCTGTAATACTTCGCAACTTATGAAGCGGGTTGTTAGGGCAATCTCCTGTTATCACTATTTAGGAATGTGAAATCTCCATGCTACAGTTGTACTTGAATGGGCAATGTCCCACTTGTTATGACTATCATTAAAAGGATTGGTTACTTAGATTCGTCACTCTCTTTGGTCGAGCACATAAATGACTTGGAAAGAGTTTAGGCTCTTAGCCTTTAGCAATGGTGATCCAATGCCATAGTGGTTCCTTATCTTGACACAATGTGTGGCTCTAAGTTATCCCCAATGGTAATCAAAGTAATTTTTAGGCCGCCCTTTAGAAACCATCTCTATCTAAATAACAAAATAGCCTGTGTCAGGAATCAAATCAAGTACCATCAAAATAGCTTCTGCGTCGCACATAAATGTGGATCAGCAACTTCATCGTTTGACGTTCCTGACACAAAATGGCACTGGTGCTTCTCCCTTTCAAAGCAACTCTAGAATGACATTGTTGTTTCTCCTTGACTGCAAGGGCCATAAGCATTCATGCACTCAGCCGACATAAGCATTCATGCACTAACCTCTAGGAAATGAGTGAGATGGTCTCAGTTGTGAAGTCTTTTTGGCTTGATGTGGCCTAACTGCAACATGGGTATGAGAAAGACTGCACCTACTTTTTATGTTACTTGAAACATTTAGATGTAAAGGAGCCATTCTTTTCTAGTGTCATGGAGGTTTTCAAAGAGAATTTGTATGCCAAGAATAAATGACCGTAAGGAATTTTGAACTCTATACTGAACTTCAGCAAGTGAGAAATAGAGAAGAAAAATGCCAATGCTGTGGGCATAAAGAAATCTGAATTGGTGGGGAGTAGTGAGATAGAAAACCCCAATAAGTAGCTCACGAGGTGTCCAAATAAAGACATTGAAAGCGCATAGATGGTGGAGCATGTGGTTCTTTGACATAAACATGAATGCAAATAATCTGCAATGTTTTCCACCAAAAACTATTTATGCAGATGTAATGGTATCTCGAACCTTTATTGTTGCAGATGTAATACCAATGGTCATTTTACTGTTCAAAAACTACATGCACTACATGAAGCATCAGAAAGACTGGAGACTGGACAATAATGAAAATATGAGAAAATTGTTGTTTTTTTTTTGCCTAACCTTAATTCAACAAATGACTAAGCAGTGTAGGACTCAGAGCCATGCACTTGACTTTCCCGCATGACAACAGATAGAGAGATTGAATGTTAAAACAATACACATGCAAACCTCACAAGCATGCTGGAATAATCGACTAAGGAGTCTTACCTGAAATGCATTGAAAGCACCGAGCACCTCATTATGTAATTGCATTGAGATAACAAACATATGCACATAGATTGGAAGGCGATGTACTACTTAAACCACAAAAAAAGAAACACGGCAATCATCAAATACATATGATGTACACCAGATTATACAAACTCCAGTCATTCACAATATGACAAAAAAGTTTCCATTCATAATATATCAAAGGCAAACATTTGTAACACACATAGGTACACAAAACAATACAAAAGATAACAACATACTGGGCTCATGCATCAGCAAAATGTCAGGCCATGTAATTGGACTGTGAAAACAAATTATATTTGTGCAAACCAAAATTGTATTCATTAGCTGAAGAATGAGATGCAAATACATATTTATTACAATGAGAATGACTGTTCAGTTCATCTCCAGGATGACTGTTCAGTTCACCTTCAGATGTCTCTTGAGATTCTACAAGAAGACAAATGCCTACTCCTAGGATTAATAAATATTATGTACAATAATATTACACCCCCTTTAATCCATAGGGGTTATAGTGAGACCAAGCATGCCTCTAAACTTTTCAAATTTCTCTCTTCCAAGCGCCTTTGTTAGGATATTTGTCGGTTGCTCTGCAGTTGGACAATGTAACAATTTGACATTGTTGTCTTTCACATAATGCCGAATCAAATGATATTCAGTGTTTATTTGCTTGCTTTGGTTTTGAAATATTGGATTCTTGCGATCGCTAAGTTGTTATCAACCATGAGTGGTGTAGAAGAATCTTGTTTTACCTATAAATTTGCAAGAATCCTTATAAGACATAGTATTTCACTGGTTGTCTCTGTAGCTGCCATGTATTCTACTTTTGTCGAAGAAATTGCTGCCATTGACTGCTTCTTTAACTTCAAGAGATGACTGTTGTTCCTAAGTTCATCAGGAAACCTGTAGTTGATTTCCCATCGTCAAAATCACCTCCATAGTCAGAATCTGAATATCCAATTAGTTTGAAATCTGCTGCCTTGGAGCATTTGAACCCAAAATCCTATGTTCCTTTTAGATATCGAAGCACTTTCTTTGCTGCCATGTAGTGACTTTCCCTAGGTTGTTGCATGAATCTATAAAAACACCAACTCCAAACAATATGTCTAGTCTATTGATGGTTACATAGATCGGACTTCCAATGAGTTATCTATACTTAGTATAGACAAGCTCTGAAGTATCATTTGATGTTAGCTTCAAATTCTGTTCCGTGGGCCTGCCAGGTGGTTTTTAGTTTGTCAATCCACATTTTCTTAGGATTTCACTATTGTATTTCTGTTGTGTAATGAATATGTAGTTTGATTTTTGAATCACTTCAATACTCAAATAGTAATGAAGGTATCCCAAATCTGTCATTTCAAAGCCTTTCATCAATTTTACTTTGATTTTTGTAGTGTATCTTTCATTGTTTCTTGTGAGGAGCAAATCATCCACATATACAACTAGAAATATAACTGTTTTGTCAATTGTTTTGACAAATAGAGTGACATCTTCAAATTCAAAACACTGAAAGATCACGTTCAGAAGGTGCTCAGTGAGCTTTTCAACCCATGCAACGATTACTCTTTGCGCTCTTGGCCATCTACTACAAATCCTTTTGTCCGAGTCTTGGACATTGTTTCTTTAAGATCACCATTTAGAAAAATAGTTTTTACATCCATTTGATGAACATTCCATCCATTTTGTGTTGCCAAAGCGAACAAAGTCTGAAAGTACTTCATTTCGTTCTAGGGCAAAGGTCTCATTATAGTCTATCCCTTCCTTTTGGGAAAATCCCTTTGCAAGAAGCTACGCTTTGTGTTTGTCAAGTGAGACATCCACTTTGTACTTGAACCACTTGTAACCTATTGGTTTACAATTGATTGGAGGATCAACCAACTTCCAAGTCCCATTTTTGACCAAGGCATCATATTCACTTTTCATCACTTTTCTCCATGCATCCAACTTTTCTGCTTGTTTGAAGGAGGTTGGTTCAGATTCAAAAGCAATATTGACTTCTTCTAGATGGTCAAAAAGTTGTTTGTACCTGATTGCACCCTTTAATGTCCAATTTTCCATTTTTTTGAATCTCTTCAAGCATTTTATCTATTTTCTAATTTGTTTTATGTGTTTTTGGTGCATGTTTTCCCAACTTCATTAGGTCTGACATCTGTTAGTGTTTGTGTGAGCCATTTAGACATCTTCTTTTGTGTCTCTTGCAGAACAACTAGTGCCTCAATTTCCTGTTTTGAAGCTCCTTTATTTTTTGACTACTTCAGAAACACTTGTTAATCCTTTGATGAAGTTTGAATTTTTGGCTGCAAGGTGTTTCATTTTCAATTACAAGAGACAATATAGATTCAAGTGATTCCCAATTACATGTCCCTCTCACTATTTGGGATTGCTTTATCAATCTCCTTGTAAACATTTTGACTCAATTGTCGATCTATGTTGGCCGTGTCCTTTGCAGTTTCACAAAAAACATCTCTTGCAATGAGAAATTTCTTGTTCTTTTCATCATATAACCTGTATGCCTTTGAGGATTTTGAATATCCTAAAAGGATGCATTTGCAACTCTTGTGGTCCAACTTATTCCTTTTCTCCTTTGGAATCAATGTGTAGCATGTGGATTCGAAAACCTGAAGATGTCGCACTTAGGAAGATGACCACACCAAACTTCATATGGAGTCTTCATTTGAAGGGCTATTGATGGTGACATGTTGTGGAGATACACTGTTGTTTGAGTTGCTTCTACCCAAAAATGTAGATTGACCCCTTTGAAATACAACATTGCATGAACCATGTTCATCACAGTTCTATTCATCCTCTCAGTTACTCCATTTTGTTGAGGAGTGCAAACGAATGCTAGATGATGCTTGATCAAATTTTGCTTCATATAGGCCTCAAACACCTTTGAAATGAATCTCCCACCATTGTCAGTCTCGAGTGTCCCAATGCAGGGTTGTGCTTTATTGTCAGTCACTGTTCAAATCCTTTGAAATTTTTTAAGGCTTTTGATTTCTGTTTCAAAAAATAGATCCATGTCATCCTGTTGTAGTGATCAATGAACATCATGTACTTGTGACCAAAAACAAAAAAATGGTTAGAAAACACAAATAAGATTGAACTAACTGCAACTACCTATTAACTTTTCATTTTGATGTTTGTAATGCTTCCTTGAGTGTTTAGCCAAAATGTAGGTTTCACATTTTTCAATTTTCTTGGGCAAAGTTGGCAATCCTACAACACCATTCTTTTGCATTGTGTGAATGTTGTCATAGTTTGTGTGCCCAAATCTGGCATGCCACAAAAGACTTGGTGACATCCCTTCTTCTACGAGATGAGCAAAGTTTTTTCATACTGAAGGCTCACTCCTGAGTTTTAGCAACTTGCCTTCCTCAAATCTAGTCATTATAATTGTTTTATCACATTTTCTTGTGATTTTTATCTCTCTATCATCTAGCAAAATGGAGTGGCCTTGTTATCGGATTAGCACTAGGGACAACAAGTTTCTTTTCAGTTTATAGGACATTTTTGAGAATGAAATTTGGAAGACCTGGTGACTTGAGTTGAATTGTCCCTTTAACTTCTAGTTGCAAACTTGATATGTTTGCAAAGTATACCAAACGACAACTTTCGTCATGGTAATACTCAAAGAAGTCCTTTAAAAAAATTGTGTGTCGCGTGGCATCGGTGTCTAGGACCCAAACACCAAACTGAGATGTATTTATTGAGGCATTATTGACTTCATCTGAAATGGAAAACATATCTTCACTTGTGAACTGAGTAGTGTTTGACTTTGAGTTCTTGCTTCTTTTTGTTTCTGATAGGCCTCAATTTTGTCCCACGATGTTTTGCATTCATGAGCCTCATGACTCCCTTTTTGACCATAATGTTTGCAAAACATGTTTTGTTTGTCATTTTACTTTTTTGTTGTTGCCAATTATTCTTGCTAGTTCTGCCTCCTTGCTCTCTATCTTCCCTTGCCTCTCTTATTGGAAGAATTTCCCTTTTGATGAGCATAGCACATACTTTTGCTTGAGTTTTCAGTCTTTCTTCTAAAGACCTTTTCTCTTTCAGCCATTTTGTCAACCAATTGATCAAAGGAATGTTTTCAACAAATTGCTTGCCTATAAAGGCTCTAAATAGGTTGTGTATTTGGGAAGAAGAGCTTTTATTATCACAATCAAATATACAGCAATTTTGACAACTTCAACATCATGCTTGATATCACATATTTTTGATGCCATACTCATTACATCACTGTTTTTCAACTCAAGATCAAACAATTTCAACTTCAATTGTATGAACTTTAACCCTGAATGAAATCATATAAATCCTTTAGTTTGTTTAGTGCTTCACAAGGTGTGTTGCACCCTTGTATGTGACAAAAAACTTCGGCTATCCACTGAGGCCCTAATCAAGGCTAATGCCTTAGAATTCTTTTGCTTCCATAGTTGGTTCTAGTGGTTGTGTCTTTCCATCGCAAATGTCGAACCACAAGTCATTGAAGGTGAGAGTGTTCTCAATCTGTCATGACCAATCCAACCAGGTGTCCTTTCTAGATAGTGTTGTGCCAACAATTGAATTTATTGAATGTCTTTTGCCATGAAGGGAGACGGATTGGTTCCTTATCAATCTAAAAGGTTCCCTTTTCTATATTCCACTAGACCGATATACCAAACCTCTTGATATCTTGCCCTTTCTATATACCCATCAGTACATGGAAGAAGCTCATCCTTTCTATATATTTATTGGTGCATGAAAGAGACATTAAAGCTTGGGAGAGCATGATGGCACGTGGTACCTAGCTAGTACATGAAAAGGATTTGCTCTATCAATGACACTTGATAAGAAAACCTCAAACATAGGTGCAACTTTTCTAAATACTTGGTATTCCCTACTTTTGGGATTTATGTTTAGCAATAGATACAAATGGGTAACAGTCTTCCTGACAATTTATTAGGATGATACCACTGACAGCATTGTTGCAGCTATATTAGGTGATAGATGCGGTACAATCTTGACGACGTTACTTGTAAATGCAAACCAAAGGCATCATGAATACCAAATGCTGCGATTGTTTTGAATTTACACTATTTGTTTTTGTTTTTCAAAATTTGCTTGATTTTGAAAAAGAAATTTTCTTTTGAATTGATTTGCACAATAAATGACTTATTGATTATTTTAAATAAGTCAAATATTAAAATTCTTAAGTATCCTCCAAAATTATGCTTTTGAATAAAATGTTATTTTAAAAATAAAATAAAATAAAAACTTAGCTGTGCCTTTTGAAGGCTGTTCTTCACCTGACATTGCACCTCATCCAAGATTGGTTGGCTTCCTTTCACTAAGGTTTAGCAACCAAATGTTCTGCATTAATTATTTTCAGCCTAAGCATGAGCAAGGAGGAAATAAAGAGAGGAAGCATGACTGCGGATAAGTATGGTGCTGGTGTGAGAGAAGAGCCATCTAGAGAGGCGTGACAGGCCTAGAGAAGGCTGTGCTGAAGCAAAGTGTGAGACTTACTTTTGCTCAGTCAGATAAGCAGAAAATGCCAAACACAGGTCTGCAATGGGCTGCACTACCCATCTCTTCATGAACACCACCAAATGCAGGCCATAAACAACATGGCTGTAACGCTTCCATTAAAACATCCGATACCTGAATGGCAAGCTGTTTGGAAGTCTGCCTCCTGCTGTGCTACCTCTGATCAAGCTGATTGCTTTCTCACACAGCTGACACCACCCCTGAAGCATCTATGGAGCAGTTATATCAATCTCTGTGCAGGCCATATAACTGGGAATGAAGAGTGGAGGACGAGAAAAAATAAATGAGCCAGTGCTCTGACACCAATGTCAGGCCAGGTAATTGGAATGTGACTTTATATTTATGCAAGGCAAGCTTATATTCGTTAGCTGAAGAATGAGATTCAAATATATATTTATTACAATGAGATGACCATTTAGTTCATCTCGAGGATGACTGTTCAATTCACCTTCAGATGTCTCTTGTGATTCAATGAGGAGACAAATGCATACTCCCAGGATTAATAAATATCATGTACAACAATCTTACATTATATCAGTATACAACAAAACTTGAAAACCCTCATTTCTCCACCTTGGTCTCAAAACTTGAATCAACTGAAAGTCCAAATGAAGAGCACAAGGGAGGTATTTATAGGGTTCCTGGAACCCTTGACCCTTCCAGCTGGCTTGGAAATATTCCGTAATGGCTTTTGGATACACTAGAGGGTGTCTGGTTGGCACTAAGTTGTCATGCACTCCAGGTTATCTAAAAGATTCCCCTAGGTGCTTCTCTACATTTCTCCTTCATAGTTCCATCCCATGTCATTTGGTACTCTCATCTTGCAAATGACACCTGTATTTGTGTGCCTCGTTGATCCACACACCCTCTCTCCATAGAATATATACTTATAGTGATGCTTGCAATTTCTTTGCGACGACCTTTGCTCCTACCTCTACGCATATGGCCAAGTCAATAGATCTCGTGCATCTCACTTATGCGGCTTATATGCTTAGACCTTTGCGTGAGTCAAAACTTAGTTTTTTCATGGGGTCAACATTTTCTTGGACTAAATTTCTTGACTATCCCTAGAAAAATCTATTCCCACTCATGTGCTTAGTGATCGTGCAACAAAAACCTTAGGGACTTGACCTTTCAATTCTTTAACAAAATTGTCCCAGCTTACCATTGTGGCCTCTATGCTGACCTTGGCCTCTTGCGCAACTTGTACTTTTGCTTCCAAAGCTTTTTGCTTTGTATATCTTCTCCCACAATCTTCTTTCATGCCTCCCCTTAGGCTTGAATCAACTTCACACCCCGCTATCACCATCGAAAAATAAATGTCAAGTGCCTTCTTGGTTGCATCAATGGTGTCTCTAAATGCCCACACTTCTTTGAATAGGTGAACTGCTGCCATGCCATCCTTTTCATTTGTCCCTTTCTTGTTCATCTTGTCTAATTTTGTCTTGTTATAGGCAAGCCGTGCGTTCCTCAGCTTATAAAAATGCTTTGCGCCACAATAACTCTTTGTTGGAGCTCTTTTTCTCAAATGTCCATCTCATTATCAGTCTATTTCATTGCTTTGCGTGCTATGGCGAAGCTGTTGTACGCTTAATTTTTCTTTGGATCACTTAGGACTTCAGGCATAAGTTTTAACGTGGCTGCGCTCATCTTCTCGAAATACAACATCCCGCTAGTGTTTATTCCATCCCAAAAATTTGGTCGTTGTTGCTCCACCATCTCCGTGGCTCTACTTACCCTTTCATTCACTTTGGCCAGTTCAGCCTCAACTTTGGTCAGTTGCTTCTTTCTTTGCTTGACCATCCATTTGAACTTGTTCATTCTACACCTAGGTTTGTGCATTTTGTTGCAGTCTTTTTTGGCAATCCCACCAATGCCAAACTCCGTGTCTTGCGTGCATCACTTGGTTGGGCTGCATTTTGCCACTTGTCTTTCAAAAGATTTTTCTTACTCCGTCACAATCTCAACACCCTTTGTGGGAACATCAAAATTGGAATTCAGGTCTGAAAAAAATTCACTCATGTGGCCCTGTTAGGCCTCCTCATCCTCATCCATGTGCTCACTTTCCCCAAAATCCTCCCATGAACCTTTGTTGTAGTAGTGTTCCTCTTGTTCACTTTCTATCTAATCTTGATATTCATGAGAAAATATCTCCTCTTCTTGTATATGCACATGTGGAGAACTAGATACAATCCCGGTGGTCACACTCTCACCCTTTTACAAGCCCATGCTTGGCGTCTTCTCAACCTCCCTCTCCTCGTCATGTATGAGGTTGTTCCACTATTGAAAGTTGTGTACTTTCTTCCTCTTCTTTTACGTTATTTTCTTCAACTTTCTTCTTCTTTTCTTTTTCTTAGTCTTTTCCAAACTTTGTAAACTTTGTTTTGCTTTCCCCCTTTCAAGCGGCCAAGTATGTTCTCGCTTACTCTCTTCACCTTCCGAGAGTTTGCAAGACTTGTTACTTGCCTTTTTCTCTTGTGGGACAAAGAATGTGTATAGCGATCACTGTTGACTTGTATCTATAGCTTATCCTCTTGATAAAGTCGGTTGCAACCATGGCATGACCACGATGATTCCCCCTTATCGTCTTTAAAATCATTGCTTTCATGTAAGGCCATTGAATTGTCTTCCGAGTCTTCATCATCACATTTATCCATGCGGTCCTCCATTTGATGCTCCATACGTAATCTATCCCGCACTATGTCCATTGCTTAAACGTTTGGATCTTTCAACTTGATTGTATTTGGTACTCTTTACTAGAGCACTCTCCAACCACCTTACAGAGAGCGAGTTTTGTCATTGTCATGTGCCTTTTGCATATCTTTCACCATGTCCTCTATAACATACCTTGCAAACTTAACACAATCTTGTCCTTTCCCACTCTTTGCGTTATATAAGATACTTCCTTAGATGTCGAATTGAACTGTAACCACGTAGATAGTGTTGTGGCGATCAATTGTGCCACCAACCTTGTGGGTATATGTTCATTAATAGAATTACACACACACGACCTCCACTTCAACTTATTACTGTTCTACAATATTTGCTAGCTCTAAGTGCATGTATACACCACTATTAATCGGTCTCTAACTCCGGCTGATTGAATGTGTTTTTATCTTTACATCTCGTCCTCGAAGAACATTCTCCTTTGTGTGTTCTATATATAGCCCATTTGTAACCTCTTTGAGCATGTTGAAATAAGGCAAATGCCATAGCTTTAAGGAAACCAATATCCTTCAAGTTGCCTTCTATTGTCTTTACATTGTCATCATCATTAGACTACAATATCTTCCATTTGGCCTCCCAATAATTTTGCGCTATGTAGACCAATGATTGAAGGCCTTCACTTTGCACGAATAGCTAGTGGTCTCCAACTCATTTGCTATAATCACTCCCTTAGAAATATCCATCGATTAAGCATGAATATTACCTACTCATGTTTGGTATCCTCCACCTCCTCTACAAGTCTAGATAAGAGAGGTAAGATAAGATAATTATATTAATGTCCAACGAATGACCACAAAAGTAGGTCAATGGGACTGCACAATACAATGCTAAAAGAGCTAGCAGGGAGACCCGAAAGGGTCATCCGAACAACAAGAAAAGAGAGAGAAGAGAAAGGAAAGAAGGAGAAGCATGGGCCACAATGGCTACAAGAGTGTAGATGGGGGGAGTTGAAGAAGAGGGGGGCGGAAAAGCCCCATCTCCGACAATGTCACCTAGCATCCGAGGCCGAGTGGAAGTAGTTGGTGATATGCCTGTGTCTTGTAGCTGAAACCGTGAAGAGTTTGGGATGTCGGTGTCTGGGAGAAGGATGAGCAAGACAAGCCCTCACGAATCCTCCCCGGTGACTATGATCCATGGGGGCTCTAACCGAGTGCGATCATGAAAGCCTTTGGGCTGGGAGGTGGCATCCCGGGTCCCGACGGATCTGGTTTGAGAATCCATACTGATGTCAAGGTGTCGCTTAGTGCCCCTCTCCGGTGTGAGCACCATAAAGAAAGATATGATTGTCGAGTAACAACCTGTTTGGGAGGGGACTGAAGGGTCTCATTCCGAAGTCTGAGAGCCTCCTGTAGGTAGAGAGCAAGACACTTTGCATTGATCACTATCCCGAAGAAATCCGCAAAAGACAGATACTCTTGAAATAGGCAATGGAATCTCCCTTTGATCTCATAGTAGATGGGGCACCTGAAAATGAAGCATTCCTCCGTTTTGACCTCCTGGAGAGAACAAAGATGACAAATCCTCCCTGAGCGGTCCATTTGGTGGTCCTCCACATGAAGTCTATGAGAACCCACTCTGAACTGGCCTAGGGGTATGTGGAGTGCTGTGAACCATTGTGAGAGATATATGTAGGCCGGCTAATAAGCCCATCATTGAAAAGAAGGTGGCCCAAAATCTCCTTGTCTGAAGCGCATAATGATGACAAGAAGAGTTTCGAGAGATACTTTGATGTCTCTAAGTCTACGGAAAAGAGCTTCCCGTGGCACCGAGTCAAAGGCTTTTTGAAAATCTACAAAGCAACAGAAAACCCTGGAGGAGCGGTGGCGAGCCTCCTCAATAATGGCTCGAAGGGTGAGGATATGGTTGATGGACTGGTAAATTGGTCGGAACCCTGCCTGCCCCTTGGCTCTATATTGGTACTCCTCCAGAAACTCAGAAAGTTGCATGTGGAGGACCATGGCATAAAGCTTGGAGAACGTGTGGCCCACCATGATCGTCCTGTAGTTGTTCGGTCGGAAGTGGGACCCGACTTGTGGATGGGGTGAATGATATGGTCGACAACGACTTTAGAAAACTGTCTGAAACACTTGATTAAAGGGTCCACAAGATAGGCTATTTAGAATGTCTAAACCGTGCTTGAAGAATTCCGCCTGAAGCCCTCCTCATCTATAGCCCATGCTATTCATGGCTGAAATGACTTTCTTCACATTCGTGTAGGTAAAAATATGACCGGGTAGAGGGAGGGGACACACTTGGGTTTGGGGTTGGTCGGGTATGTTGTAATGGGTGGAAGTATGAGTAAACATGGAGCTGGGATGTAAGTCTTAGGGTAAAGAGTAATGACGAGGAAGAATGGTACGCCATAAACGTTTAGGGAGTGTATAAGGGATGCACGAAGCTCAAAGCGACGGCGAGAGATAAAGGTGCGCTTCTTGTGGTGAAGGAGACGACGGTAATTGGACTTGATAGATGGGAAGGAGGGGAGAGCATGTGTGAAAGCAAAGCGAAGCTGATGGTGAAGGGATTTGCAGTCTTCATCGTACCACTGGTTCATGGGGCAGGTTTGCTTATAAGGGAGGGTGGGAGTGAAGTGGGGAAAGAACACAAAGCAACGTCACGAATGGCGGAGGAAAGGGTATCAAACATCAAGTCAGAGGAGAGTGAGGCAAATTGGGGTACGGGGAAGAAGGCGCGAAGGTGAAAAGAGAAGTCTACAGGATCACCCTCATCGAACTTCCAGATGGTACAAGAAAGGGCGTGGGATGGGGTCGAGGATTGGGGGAAACTTGTAAGGAGAAGGAAAGTGTTGCATGGTCGTGAGGGGAATGGGGAGACACACAAATGGTGAATATAGGGAATCAAATTGGAAGTAGTCATGATGTAGTCCACCACGCTAGCTCCCCCACCATGAGGTCTGCATGTGAAGAAGCGGGAGTCAGGAAAACATGGAATGCCATTCAGGATTAGTAGATCATGAGATTCCCCCATCTGTAGGAGGTGCCAGCCATATGACGTCAAAGGTCCTGCCATATCCTTTGAATCTTGTTGAAAGCCAACTAAATCAGGGTCCACCTTAGACATGTACAGAGCACGTCATCAATCCTGTCGTGTAGGGGAACCGGAAGGTTTCTGGTACGTGCTTTAAAGCCTCCCAAAATGATGACCTCCCCACTCGCAGAATACTGAGAAATGCTTGTATAGAGGTTGAAGAAGGGGTCCCCGTTTGGGCCATTATGAATAGCAAAGGAGGAGGCAAGGGGGAAATAACAGTTGCAATGAAGATATCTCGAGGTGAGACGAGGTCCGCTTGATCCTAATCCAGAGAAAGCGGGCAAACTCGTCCTTTGCGACCACGGAAATCCTGCTCCAAGTGTATCCCTAACCGGGCAGTGCAACCTTGCGCGGACCACTCGTAACCCGTCTTGAACTCCGAGTCTCTTGTCTGCAAATTCGAGAGCCAATAGTATCCTCTGATGTCCGGGAGAGGGTGAACAGGGGCTCGTGTGTCTCGATGTGAAGAGGTTTGAAAAAGCTAGAGCATCATATATAATACTTAGGGAAGACCAATAGGACTTGTTCCCATTCCAACATGTAATAGAGATGCCCTTGTTCCGGTGCCTCTCCCAACGGGACCCAACCCGGAGGAGGAGAGTCTCGAATGACAGGCCTGAGGTTGTGAATTACTGCCCATTTCCCTGCTTTCCTAGCTGCCATAACAATTTCACGGGATTTCTTGAGTTCGGCCACTTGTTCTTTGGTGAGGTCTTCATCGAGGAAGACCTTATTGGGGAGAGAGAATAGCTTGTGCTTGGCTCTGAGTGCCCTGAGCCTGTCATCCGCTGATTTGAAGCGAGAGAAAAGGGTGGAATCTGTCCGAGCCAAGCTCTATCAAGCTGCACATCAAGCAGCCCCAAACTTTCTGTGATAAAGTCTGATGTAATGGCCGAGGGGTCAGAGGAAGGAGGGAGTGTTGGCAGCCCTCGCACCTTGAGGTTAAGCTTCCTGTCTGTCTAGTTCTCTCCTCAACTAGTTTAGCTTGCACATTTCTTCCACTGCTGCCAGGGGGGTGTTTTTGTCTTTAGCCTTCACAACTTGGACCCATGTGTCCGCTTGTTTTTTGAGATTTTCATGCTGATTCAAGATTTCCTCTTGTTTATGTTTGAGGTTTGAGATTTCAGCCTGTAGTTGATCATTGGCTGCTGTAGGTTTGGTATGTGCGTTGGTGTTAGCAAGTTGTCTCCGCAAAGAAATGTTGTCCGCCTCAACCTTCTCCATTCGTGACGTAAGCTCGAAGACCTTGGTCCGGAGAGCTCTGTTAGAAGACTCCAAGGTTTCCAATCTGTTAATCAACTCTGCGATAATGCTGGGCAAACCATCCTCCTATTGTCCTTGTTCTGTTTGCTAACGATAGGAATTAGGCATGTCTTTGAGAGGTTGTGGAGGGAGACATTGTGGAAGGAAAGGTGTGCGGGAAGACTGTTTGTAATGGTGTTAAGAAGAGAGAGGACTATCGGGAGAATCCCCCAAAACCCCTAAATGAGCAATATGGTTGGGGGAATGCTTATGCATAAAGGTAAACCAATGCGAGTGTAATTGAACCGGAAACGTGTGCGAGCGGTTAGCTTGGCAAAGATAACCATGAATCACTGGAAGAACAAACCACGAGGCGGGAGCAATCACGGCAAAATGCCCCCAAAATCGAGCGGTGGTTATTTGCGAGCGAAGGGTTTTGCGAGCCTTGACTATGCATGCACGAGCGGCGATCACGCACTTGCCGGAAAATCATGAGGAACTTAGAGCCACGATTCGGGAAAACCTTGCCCTCTTGTGCACTTACGAGCGGTTAACTCGATCCACGAAATTAATAATAGGGACCCACGATTCGGCGCTTTCATGGGCCCACTATTCTCTTTCGAGCCACGAGCCAAAGAAGCCACAATTCAAGCTAGAAAAGCCACAATTCAAAGCCACAATAGAAAAGCCACGAATCAGTAGTAGGAGATTCAACGATTACATAGGAGAAGCCATGAAAAAGAGCAGTAGGAGAAGCCATGATTCATGCAAAAGGAGAGGGACGAACTTCACAAACAAAAGGGATACACGAACAAGAGGAACTCAAAGCCACGATTTGGGAGAACTGTGCCCTCTCGTGCCCTCACAGGTAGTCCAACAGGGTTTTAGACGAGCCACGAATTTAACAGCAGGGGGTTTATTATTTCTACTTTTCTACGCAACGATTGCTCAATGCTTAGAAGACTTTCTTGGATAGATCACCACCATAGGTGATGTGGAAGTATATCCTTCTTTCCTTGACATCGGTGGTGATTTAGTGATGGGGTTTTCTTCGTTTTCTTTCCCATCTCTTTTCTCTTGTTACTCCCTTGGCTTCTTAAATTAAGTTGCAATTGCTTCACCTCATACCAAATCTCTTGCAAACCCAAGCTCATATTCTTCCTATAATTGTTCAAAGTTACTTTTTTTCCTCTCTACAATTCTCTAGCTCTCAATTAACAATTTCATAAATGATATTCACAATAGCATCCCTCCTTTTTATAGGTAGGATGCATTAATTGCCTTTAGGAACCCTAATCCACTTAATGATTAGATCTAGCTCACCCAACAATTCTGTGTCACCATCCCACATTCGAACAACTAATTTTAAACTTCTTGCCATAATTACACCTTCTCTCCCTTCCGAGCTGATAAGTCACTCTCTTTCTTCCTTTACTTTATTTGGCCTTTTGTTGCATAGCCTCATTTGGTTCGTCACACGCAAACATTATACTCATGCACTACTATTTTCCTCGCGCATCCCCTTTCAATGTTTTCCCATTGCATCTTCTAGCCAAAAGCTTCTGAGTTAGCCCAAAAATTGAGTGTTGCCTTAAGAATTTAGATGTTTTGCATGAATAGCAATGAAGGTCCTTCTTGACTCACTTGACTGGATTTGTAAATTTTGGCTGAATTCTTTTTTGCAACCATTTTTGCCTAATATATCCTAAAACATGTGTCACATCTTCTTACTACTGCAATGACTTCTTGGGTTACACCACTCACAAATTATGTGTCAAGTCTCTTGTGCACAATTCAGCAAAAGATTTATTTACAATAGTTAGCTTCTTGTCAAAAATCATATACACAGAGTAGCTCACTTTTTCTGCACAACGCAAAAATATAGAAATACAAAGTGTGACCAAAGAAAAGAAATCCTATAGAGAGAAATTTATGGCTTGCCATTTATCGGCCGATGGCCTTATTTCTTTTTTGCGGACAACTACTCATAGTAGGCCTTGAGCCTCCTTCCATTGAGGTAACGTGTAGCATCTCTCCTTGTAGTTTGCGCAACTTGCAAGTCCTAGTTTTTAGGATATTATGGATTACATAAGGACCCATCCATCTTATATGCAACTTCCCTGGATGCTATACATATCATAAATCATATAGTAGCACTCTATTCTCATGCGTAACAACTTTCTTTTTATGTGTTTGTCATGCCAAATCTTCTGGTGGCTCTTCCCAATGCCTTGGCTCCATCGCACCAATAGCCTCTTCTCATTCAATTCATCAACTCCCCAAGTCTTGCATCAATTGACTTGGCCTTATCCAACTTCACAATGTGAGCAATATGTAATGTTGGACTGAAAAATCTATCGGCAACATTGATTCGCACCCATGCACCAACTGAAAAGGTATATTCTTGTTCAATCTCCTATTTGTGGGCTTGTAGGCCCATAACACCTTGGAAACTCTATCATCCCAATCTTTTCTGCCAACATTGTATATCTTTGTTATCCCCAAAATCTTGTTGAATGCCGCAATCATGTGGAATGGTGTAGTCTTGTGTGTAATCATAAATTCTTCCAAAAGTATGCACACGGCCTTAAAAAGAAGTGCGTTCCTCGGTCACTTTTCAAACTTAGTGGTCATCTAAACCTTAAAATATTATTCTCCCACATGAACCTTGTAGTAGCGTATGTTGTACAAACCCTTGGTGTAGTGTAGTCAATAGTGGTAATAATATTACCATGCACTCATTCTTTGTGTGGGTGGGTTTATTGGACCCACAAAATCGATGGCCCACTTCTCAAGAGATCATTGAGTGATGATTGAGTTGAGTGGGATCTCATCTTTCCCATTCGGATTTCTGATCCATTGACAAATATCGCACAACTTTGCATCTTAAAAAGTTGCAGGCCACCAATATCCTGTGAATAGGATCTTCCTCACAGTTCCTTCCCCTATGTAGTGTCCACCAATAATCCCGTTGTGACACCCACTCAAAACTTCAGGTTGCTCATGAAATACAGCACACCTCTGCAGAATATCATCTTTTCCCATTTTATACTAACCTCCAATCAGCTGATAAGGTGTAGCCTTCATAGTAAGTCACTTCTTCTCCTTAATAAACCATCCTCCGATGCCATGCTTGAAGTTAAGAATGCAGCTATCTCTACTAGTTCCTTTGGCACACACTGAACTCAGTAGAGTTGTGCATCTAGTAGGTCATCCTCTATTGGCTTTGCTTCTTCACTAGTATTGTTGTGCGACAAATGGTTTGGTCTTACATTTAACCTTTTGGCTTAGCTACCACTAAAAATTGAAACTCTTGAAATAACATGATCCATTTGCAAACTCTCCATTGTAGAATTGGCATGTTTTTTAAATACTTCAAGGCTTCATGGTTTCTGAAAAAACAAATGGAGTAGCAAGATTGGCAAAACTTCTGTAAGGCATAGACCATACCCAAAGCTTCTCTCTCTGTTGTGGTATGATTCCTCTCTACGTTGGATAACTCCTGCTTGCAAATTAATTTTCCCCTCAGCTGGTTGTGTGGGTATTGCTCCCATCGTAGTACCAGATGCATCCACTAAACATGAAACAACTTCTTCCAGTTCGGGAATTGTAGTGTTGGCACACTAGCTAACGTCTCCTTTAGCTTTATCAAAATATTTTTTGGTGCATTACCCCAATGGAATGCTCCATCTTTTCTCAGAAAATCCTCCATAGGTCCAGGGATTTGTGTGTAGTTCCTTATAAACTTACAATAGTACCTGCAACGCCCGAAAACGTCTGAACATCCGTTTGTGTGTGCAAAGCTTGTAACTGCGAAATCAGCTTGATCTTCATAGGGTCCACCAACATTCCTTCTTTTCAAGTTACATGCCTCAACAACATTTTAATGTATTGCAAATGTACACTTCTTCAAATTTAGAGAAATTTGAAGTTGCATACACCACTTGAACATTAAATGCAGATTCTCATAGTGATTCTTGACTAGACCATACACCATCTAGTCATCCAAATAAACTTGCAAAACCTTGTGAATGAAGTCCTTGAATGCCTGCACAATGATGCGAGAGAACACAAGTAGTGCATTCTTTAATCCAAATGGTATTATGTGGCAGGTAAAGGAGCCACATTTAGTCATAAAAGTTGTTTTTACCTTATCTTTCTCTGCAATTTGAACTTGATAGTAACTGGAAAACCCATTAGCGAATGTGCAAATCTTGGAGCCTGAACTCCCTCCAACACTTCCTCTTTTAAAGGAGTTGGGAAAGGGTCTTGTATAGAGGCATCATTCAACATCATGTAATCAACCAAACTCTTATCCTTCCATCTTCCTTGATGCTAATAACCATTGGACTTATCCAATCCAACTCCTCAGTAGGGAATATCATCCATGCATCCAAAATCTTGTCAACGTCCTCTTTAAGTTTCACATGCAAAATGGGATTCATCTGGTAAGGGTGCTCCTTCACTAGTCTTGTGGCTTCCCACAACTTGATGGGCATCTTTCCCAAAGAAGGATGTAACTGTTTCATCTCATGATAGTTCTTCAGAAATAGGTTCTTCAAGTCTTTAATCGGCTCTACTATGCATGCAAATTCCACATCCAACCAATAATCCCCAATGTTTGCCATGCAAGGGTCTTCTTCGGTCTCCATATTGACTTCCCTCTTCCGCAAAGGATGAATGTAATATTGTGTCTCATCTCCCTTAATATTTTCAACTACTCTCTCCCTGTGAGTAGTCTCCACATATAGGTGATCAGACTTCTCAGCCATTGCTTTACTTTCCTCAACCTGACAAACCTCCTTTGCACACTCATCCTTTCATATCCATGGATCTTCAATTGATCCAATTGGTCTAATCCTTGAAAACATTTTGTTTCGCCAACTTGGATCGACAAACAAGGAACTACCTGCCCCCACCTCCACTCCCTTTATATATCTTATCCAATCTGATCTACTTGGAAAGATAAGAGTGTGGCCCTTCCCTTCTCAACAAGCACCTTGCTTGCAGGCCCAGTTTCTCTATATCTATATATTGCCCATCTGCCACACAAGCTTAAGTCCTAAAAGGTGTACTATTGCATCCTCCCTCAAATAATTTATCCATCGAGTAACTCTCATAATTGTGAAGCTTCCTCATGCGGTCTTCTATCTTTGCATCCTGGGAGAAACCTGTTTACTTTCTCAACTCCCAAATGCTTTGTTCAGCTGAGGTGTGTTTGCATCGAAACTAAATGTCCGTATGAAGTTTGCCTCCAATGCATTCCAATCCCACATTTTGCATTGTGTCTCACTCTGCAGGTACCATGCACAGACCCAAATCTTCAAAGTTCGTAGAACATATGCACCCACAACCATATTGGAAGCAGAAAATCACTATGGGTCCACACTTCCTTGCAAGCTTTAAATGCTCCATAGGATCTAAATCTCCTGCATAAACTGAAAGCCTCTTCTTCACATTGCTTCGTTCAAACCTTGTAGAGAAGGCTTTCTTCACTAGCTCCCATGCTGAAAAATTCAACCTATGCACAACCCACCACTTGGCAATAGTATCCTCATAAGATGAACTAAGACAGAAACTCAGTCTACCTCCTTTGGCACATAGGCCTCCAAATCATTTGCATAAACCTTGACATAGGTGGTTGTATCAAACCGGGGTAGCTTATCCAATCACTCTTTGCTAATCCTCAACACTCTCTTGACTGTTTGTGTGACTTTAGGAACCCACTTTTGCGAGATCCTACTTACTGTTTTTTGCAATCTCCTGTCTGGCTCTCCACACAACTCCACTTTGTGCTAGCTTTTGAATCTTCTTGTGTCACTTCTTCACTCCTACGCACCTCCATCCAGTGACCTCATACACCTCCTCCCGGAGCCATCACTCATAAGCTATGTTTTAAGTATCAGATGCTTCTTGATCACTTTGCCAGCCCACCTCTCCATCTTTGTGCAGGTTCAAGTTTTCCTTCCCTTGTGCAGTAATATTGTAACCATGAATTATCTCTTTATCAATTTTTACATCCTCCAGATATGGTGAACCTCACACAACATCCAAGGGAATAATTGACCTCTTTCCATCTTTCTCGAAACTCCTCACTCTCTCTTTAAACTTCATATCCCCTTTGTTATCATAACTCTGGGGCAACCAATCAATGTAGGTTACACGCGTCTGCCTTTTCGAGTTCTATCACTTCAAAATTGGCAGAGATCTTCCCTCACACGATGTCAAATTATGTATTCCACAAAATTCCAATGCACTTGGCCTTTGTTTTATTTGCCATGTACAACAAACTCGTTGAATGTTGCAGCTTTGGGCTTCCCATTCTTTTCCACATATCCTTTGTATGCAGATTTACCTCTACACTGATACCTATCAGGATATTATTCATCTCCCACCCATTGACTTTTGCCTCAACGAATAACTTCTTGCCATAACTGGTCTTATGCCCTATTCAAAAATCCTTCATGCACTGCTCAGGATTGTGTGCAGTCCCCACATAGGGCTTGAACAAAGGAATTATCCCTTTCTTTCGCATTTCATCAGTAAAAACAACTTTGCAAGGTTCATAGTCTCTTTTGAGCTGAGACCCTTTCTCTTTTTTTACCTAACTTTAGCTTCCAACTCACATGCAGTTTATAACTCCTCTTGCTAAGTCTGCATTGTCTTATGTGATCATATGATGAGTCCATTTCTGGGTGTGATCTTAACTTGTGCATTTGTGCCTTCTTTTTCATGTTCTTTCTAAGCCTCGATTCCTTTATGTGTTGGGCCACCTTAATCATTGAGGCCTTTTGGACATTGTCATTCTCTATAATCCTCTTATGCAGATCAAGACACTCCTCAATCTTGTGCCCTCCCAAGCAATGCACACAAGTGGGAAACTTTGGACACACGTGTTGGTAGTGACCCATTGCCCCTCACTTGTAGCATGAACCTTGTTAATGATTCCCGTTCCACCTCCACCTTTGCAGCCATATGATCTTCCTCCATATCCTAGACCTTATGAAGGGTATGTAGGATAAACTACACCTAATCTCCTAGTTACGCGTGTGGCACATCTCCTTAATCTTCCTACAATCAATAGTGTCATGTGTATCCACTTAGCATACCTTGCTCCACATGACTGCCTTGTCCCTCTTTGCACATTGGACCACCGGATAGTCATGCGTCTCATGTTCTTCGTCACACACATCGCAACATACTTAGAAAATTGCTACTCTCCTATGGACACACTTGCTCCTACTCATGTCCTGTAACATCACAAATCTTACACCACTTGCTTGTGTGTGGGCTCAAACGTGCCTCTTATGAGGTTAATTTCTGTGATCGAGTCACCATCGTAGAGATATACACCTCCAAGAAAGGACTTATCCCCGAGTCAAAACTACTTGTAGCCTCCATCCATGCGGTCAACATCTAATGCTACCCATGGTTCAATGAATGTATTTATTGCTAATTGTCTTCTAAAAGGTGCCAATAGTCCTCCCATAAACCATTGTGCATGCTTGCATAGGGTGAATATCATTTGATATCTTCGACAATAGCATCTCAAAACACCAATCATAAGCTCGCACTCTCTCAACCATCTCTTACTTGATCTCGTTCAACGTAGATGTTTTGTTGCTCAAATTCTGGTACATGAAACTCCTTAAAAATGCATCCTTCAACTTGTCAAAGTCAACGACTATTTGATCGGGTCATATTTGCAATACCTTGTGTGTGCCCGTTAAACGAGGTCATCACAAATAGACATGACTTCCTCTCATGGCAAGTAATCCCCATTGTGTGGATGTAGATGCTCTACAACGTCTTGAATACCATGGTACTCCAACAACTTCGTTGTATCATGATAAACATGTTTGATGCGTGACTTGAGGGCTATGTGCTTGTGCGTTCACTCCAATCATTGTAGTTTGATAAATTAGACCCTTATGTGCCTGGGGTTGGGTCTTGCGATAGTTGTACTTGTACTTTACAGAGACTCATTGTACATATATAAAGAAACCTCCTAACTAGCATCTCAGTGCAAAGGTTTTCCTACTACGTGACTCACACCACCTCACGCACAACTAACTTGCTCACAAAAAATTCTTACTTCGCAAAACTTCTTCACAAGCAAAGGGCACGAGCATCTATAGGTGAGCTTAGATCTAAGAATCTTGCAAACTTTGGGCTAACTCTTCCACCAAATTTTCCACAAAAGTGACTTCATGCCCAAGGATTCTATGATAATTACTTTTTCAACAAAGTGTAGCGTCTATCAACACCACACAAGCTTGTCATGTGCCCTCCCATTTCCATAAGAGCCCCAACAACATTCTCATGGCAAAACTTCTCATTAGAGTTCATCACAACAACCCTTTCCTTTCTACCTCCTTGTAGCCATTCTTTGATGAGTCCATAGATTGACCCATTAAATCATAAATTATAATACTTTTGCTTCCAAACACATTGATCAATGCATGGGATGGTTGGAATTGATTAGGTCTAAAGTAGGAAATAATGCATTTTATTCTTGTTGAATATTGTGGACTAATGATTATGGATTTTTCCAACTAATTGCCTTGAAGAGATGCGTGGTGATGTGTGTAGGGTAATGAATTCATGGTAACCGCCAGCTATCTCTGTCACAGTCTAGATTGACATGGTCTCCTCCACCATAAGGATCAGTTGAAGAAGTTAATGAAGACTAGAAACAAAGAACTTGGTTCCTAACACTCTTTTATGAATTTTAACAAACTTCTAAAACTGTCCTCATATCCAGCCGCCTAGATTCCTGTGCTTGTGTTGGAGGAATGGGCTATAAAATTGTAGTCTTGACAAGAGAGAGAGATGTGTAATATAGAGGATATAGATGCATGTAATAGAAAGTATCTGTTGTAAGTCATTTCTAGTTATCTATAAGAAAATATTTTTAATCAATAAAGGCATCTTTGTTATGGGAAAATTGTGTTGATAAACCAAAGTCGAGGAAGACCAAGGCCCCACTCAACCAAGGACTTGGCTTGCTTTATGTTGGTATTTACGTCCATATTTTCTTACAATATCGAATTTTGAGTGTGCTTGATACAACTACTTCTAGTATTACAATATTGCAGTTGGACTAGCATTTCTTTCACTGTATTTCGTTTACACTTTCAATTCTTGCAAATTTCCTTTCAAAGTAATTTCAATTCATGCAAGCTTTCTTTCTAAGTATTTTCAATTCCAGTAAGTCTTGTTTCAGAGTAGTTTCATTCTGCAAAAGAATTTCCTTTGTGCATGTTGATTTCAATTTATTAAAAGTAAAAAAAAAGGTATTATGAAAATTCAAAATAACAACATGCAAATAATAAAGGTAGGTATGATGAATTTCCTAACATACACACTAACCATAAGTCTTTTCAAATGCAGGGATGGAGAACCAAAAATCAAAAGGAGACATGTTTAGTGAGGTAAAGTGCATTTATTCCTCTTACCTAGGACTTTTTCTTTCTAAAACATCCCATGCATTTGATTTAATGAAATTAATTAGTAAAAAGAGAAAAATCAAATCGAAGTGATCTTGGCATGATGAAAATCAGTTATGCATAAAGTTGGCACGAATGACTAAGGGCAATGACATCATAAATATCATTTCAAGCATGCCATAGTTAACTCTAGCATCCCGGAAGCGCACGTCAATAATTGCATAAAGAGTCATGGGGATATGACTGAAGCACAATTGGAATTATTGAGTGCCGCCTAATAGAACAAAGAGTCAGTTGAAAAATAGTGCTCCGAGAAAGAAGTGGTTGTTGTTCTGTGCGAAAGTCATTGTTGTTTCAAATATTTCCTCTGTGAAACTTCCATAAGATGGGGCAGAAGAAGAAATCAGAGCTTGAGTCGCCATCATTGCTCCTACAAAATGCAGCAGTCGCTGAAATCTTCCAAGATGCAGGTTGGTTAGATTTTCTCAAAAAATTTGAAGGGTATGATTATGAGTTGGTTGAAGAGTTTGTTTTTTTGAATTCCACAAAGGCTAGAGGAATGAAAATTGAAGTTAGCAACACTGTTATAAGCGCCATAAGTGGTCTCCCGACTTCGGAATCAGAGTATCGGGCATTCTTCTATTAAGGACCTCATTCAACTCTTTCTTGATGAAGATGAGCCACTCCCGAAATCATACTTAACCCCAGGATTCGTAAGAGGATAAAGAGGAAAGCCTTCCTGAACCATGGAAATTTATTGCTTCTTGGATTATAAAGTATTTCACTTGTGATGGGCAACACTCTGTATTGGGTGGGGATGCAATGAGACTTTTAATTCACTTGAAATAGGGGAAGAGAAATTCAGAGCTCAAAGTTAACCTTCTAGGGTTTTTTTTTGATGCCATCTGCACCATGGCCACAAAATACATTCAAGGAAAAGCCTCACTGAAGCACCATGGTCTAATTCAACTAATTTGCAAACATCATTTCTTAAAGAAACCAAGAGGGGAGAAGGCATGAGAAGCCTTCATGGGAAAAAGTTTGGGAAAAATCAAAGGAAGGTCCTTGCATGCCTCTTCCACCCCTAGGGTTGCTTTAGCAGCTGATGATACCCCACGCCAATCCAGTCTTGAACCTTAGAAATCAAAGAATGAAGGACCAGGCCCAAGTTTTGAGCTAAAGGAAATTTTGATTTAAGATTCAAACGGGGAAAAAAAGGCGATTCCAGTTCCATAATCCCAAGGAAAAGGACCAAGGAAGAGGCGTCCTCTCAAACCTTGGCAAGAAGAAAGAGAAAGCATGTTCTGACTAATGAAAGGGCTGCCCAGATCTTGGAAGAATTGGCCCACACTGAGACACCTGAAGCTCTAGAACCCAGATATCTCCAGCTTTGGAAATAGAGGAGCGAGCTTCGGAAACAAATAGAGAAGCTCCGGAAACAGAAGAGCCAACTCCGGAAACAGAAAGCGGTGCTCTGGAAATAAATGAGTGAGCTCTGGAAACAGAAGGTGGAGCTCCAAAAATGGAAAGGCCTACTCTGGAAATCAAGGAACAAGCTCCAAGAAATGACACAAGAACAATGTAAGGAACAAGGAGGCCCCTCTTTTTCTAAACACAGTTTTGCTATTCCAAAAGGAAAGGAACCAATTGTTTTTGAGGAAGAGGCCAGTCCTTCCTCTCATGATGAAGGAAAAGAGGAAGAACAAAGAGAACTTCAACATGTAATCATGTTATCAAGAGTTGAAGCCACCATCAAAGAACAACAACAAGAGATTGAACTGCTGAGGATAAAATTGAAAGGTATGGAAGAAGTTAACTCTTCTTTGAAAAATGAACTTCAGGAGATAAATTCTCAAAATCTAGACAAAGAAAAGAGCATTTCGAGTTGAGTTTAGAAGTTTCATATTTAAGGAAACAAAAACATATTGGGCTACAAGCTTGGACTAACTTAACTAATGACTGGACCAAAGTTTGTGAAGAAAATAAGAAACTCCTTGCTGAAAATAAGATGTTAAAAGAGCAAGTTGAGTCTAGTCATGAATCAAAAATGAAGTTAGAGTCTAAGCTTGGCATTTTTTTGAATTAGTCCAGAAACTTCTAGCCTGCGAAGGCCAACTTCAGTTTACAGCCTATTTCTTCAGAACAATTTTATTTTTGGCAGCTCACCAGATTGTGTTATGGCCTACCTCATGAAGCAACTAATGCAGAGAGTTTTATGGATGCCTACAAGACTAGTGCCAAGGAACACCAAAATCTGCTCTGTGAACTCTTTTTGTGTAACATGGTTGTTCCTAATACACCAAATTTCCTACTCAATTTGTATGTGGGAGAATTTCAGTTAAAAGCTTTCCAATCCTTGTTGTATAATCAAATTTTATGGTAAAAACACTGATGATTTCATGAATAGGGAAGGACCATTGGGTTCTTCATAAGGCCTCAACATGCAAGTGCAAACCAGATGAGGAGAAACTTTAGAGCTTATTATTACCAGCTTGAGTTTCTACGTATGCAGCCACAAATTATGGAGGAATGCATTAATAGCTTCATCTCTTATAGTAGGGCACATTATGGGAAAATTCTTGCAACATGCAATGCAAGATGGGAAACTTTAAACATTCCATTGAAAAGGAGGAGAGTAATCTCTCCACATAATCTCTCATGGAGCATGAGGAGAGCAAGAACAATTGTGAAAATCATTCAAGATCTGGCACAAGAAGAAAATGATGAATGGATGGGAATGAGGACTAGACCACCTTTAGTTCTCAGTCCTATGACATCATGGCAAAAATATTGCACCACAACATGAGGAACAATTTAGAGAATGGGCAGACTTAGTCTATGAACACAGGGGATTCAAGAGTACAACTTCAAAGAGATATTTAGATCAGTATGAAGAATTCAATATGGCACAAAGACTTGAGCAAAGGTTAATGCAGCAACAACTTTAAAGAGGACTTGCAAAAGGTAAGGTGTAGGGGAGATGATGAGTCCATAGATTGACCCATTAAATCACAAATTATAATACTTTTGCTTCCAAACACATTGATCAATGCATGGGATGGTTGGAATTGATTAGGTCCAAAGTAGGAAATAATGCATTTTATCCTTGTTGAATATTGTGGACTAATGATTATGGTTTTTTCCAACTAATTGCCTTGAAGAGATGCGTGGTGATGTGTGTAGGGTAATGAATTCATGGTAACCGCTAGTGCTAGCTGTCACAATCTAGATTGACATGGTCTCCTCCACCATAAGGATTAGTTGAAGAAGTTAATGAAGACTAGAAATAAGGAACTTGGTTCCTAACACTCTTTTCCGCCAAGCTTCATTGTCACGTCACAGATCTAGATTGACACGGTCTCCTCCACCATAAGGATCAGTTGAAGAAGTTAATGAAGACTAGAAACAAGGAACCTGGTTCCTAGCACTCTTTTATGAATTGTAACAAACTTCTAAAACTGTCCTCATATCCAGCTGCCTAGATTCTTGGGTGTGTGTTGGAGGAATGAGCTATAAAATTGTAGTCTTGACAAGAGAGAGAGGTGTGTAATAGAGAGGATATAGATGTACGTAATCGAAAGTATCTGTTGTAAGTCATTTCCAGTTATCTGTAAGAAACTCTTTTTGATCAATAAAGGCATGTTGTTATGAGAAAATTGTGTTGACAAACCAAGCCGAGGAAGAGCAAGGGCCCACTCGACCAAGGACTTGGCTTGTTGTGTTGGTATTTATGTTCATATTTTCTTACAATATTGAATTCTGAGTGTGCTTGATAACTACTTCCAATATTATAGTATTACAGTTGGACTAACATTTCTTTCATCGTATTTCGTTTACACAAGACTTCATTCTTGCAAATTTCCTTTCAAAATAATTTCAATTCTTATGAGCTTTCTTTCCGAGTATTTTCAATTCCAACAACTCTTGTTTTAGAGTAGTTTCGTTCTGCAAAAGCATTTCCTTTCTGCATGTTGATTTTAGTAGATTAAAAGTTGTTTAATTTTGAATAGATTAGAAGTTGTTACTTTGAAATAGTTAAATAAAAGAATGACCCAAACACAATCAAACCCCCCAAAACACCAAAACTACTACTGCTAGTTATATATTCCTTTTCTTTTCTATATATTGCCTTAGACACATCCTTGTCGAATGACATCAACTGCAAGTTGATTAAATGATTAAATCACAACGCGATCCATCATTCTTCCCTTTCTCAAGAGCGTTCCATTTCCCAATCTACCTCCAAATCACTATACCTAGCCCATGCGCGATCAAAATTTAGCTAGCTATACCTAGGGTTTCAACCAAATTTTCTCAAAACTCATCCAAACTTCCATATCCACAAAGAACGGCCTTCGTAGATCCACACAGACACACATCCATTCTCTCCAAACAATGTAAATAGGGTCCTGAGTCCCGACAACAAAACCAAAATGTTTTTTTTTCATGTAGCCCTAACTCTACAAACGACTAAGTGGTGTAGGATTCTAGAGCCATGTGCTTGAATCTCCCGTGAGGCAATATATAAAGAAAACAAATGTTAAAACAATGCGCATGCATGTAAACCTCATGAACATGCTTGCATAATCAACCATGCGGGTGGAAGTCTCCCTAATGTGTACTTGAGAGCACCAAGTACCCCATTATGTGATTGGCGAAGATAATAGGAACACACATGGATCTAAAGGACGATCTACTACTTAAAACACGAGAAAGTGAGCTACTCATAAAGAAACACAACAAATTTGCATCAAATATGCATATTGTACACCAAATCATATGAATTACAATCATTCACGGACGACAAGAAAGCTTCCATTCATATATTATCAAAGACACAAATTTACAACACATAGGTGTGCCTTACAATATACATGGCTCACGTGCTTGCAAAATACATTAGCATACAACAAAACTCTAAAACCCTTGTTTCTCCAACCTTGTCCCGAAACCGGAATCACCCAAAAGTCCAAATGAAGAGGGTTCTTGGAACTTGTTAGTCTTTTCATAGGGTCAACAATTGTAAAAACCCAATGGTATTCCAATGGTCTAAGCAGATTTTGTTGTGGTTGAAGTTGAAAGTGATGATATGGAAAATAGAACACACAAAAAAAGTTTGATGAATAAGCTCATAGATCTGTTAGTCCCAGGTATTGAAGAGTTGTGCAGGAACCTGTTCAAAGGCCAACAATGTATCTTTGTCAAAGGGCTGCAATCTAGCATGTAGAATCTTATGGCTATAGAAATATTGGTGAAAACCGTGAAACTGCTGTCTAAGACTTCATTTTAGGTCGTCATATGAGTTGCCACTAGATGGAGGCAAAATATTTCATAGCAATTGCTTAGGAGAAAAACGGTTCAAGGAGGGATGTTTGTTATAAAGGATTAAGGAAGAAAGTAGCCATGATGTTAAGCATTTGCATTTCTATATGGTAGTGCCGAATAAACTTATTTAGACACAAAAATTAGTTTGTTATAAAGAAATCATTCAGCAGATTTATGTAATTTATGCTAGACAATCAACTATGCAGGGATAAATCAGTTATTTAGGAGCAGGATTCGATAGGGACATGTCCGCAGGGATTTTGAATGGATCTTAGATGCTTCGACAGGGGGACGAAACATCTCCTAGCTCAACCCCTAAAATAAAAAAATTAAACATACGCCTTGGGATACACCTATGGTTAGGGGCGTCCCCATCAATTCTCCATGCATTAGATGTCCCATCCATTCCCTTGTGCATTAAACGTCCCAATCATTCCCTGTGCATTAGATGTCCCCTGCACATAGTATTAAGCGGGGACGCGTCCCCCAAAAACCAGTGTGTTCGAGATGTCCCGGACATCTTGGGGACGGCAGATTGGGGACGACATCCCCAAAGTTTCCAAAAGGGCGGGAAAGAAGGGGGCATCTCTGGGATGTCTAGAAAATTCAAGGGATGTCCCAAAGGTTTTGGGGATGTCGGGGACGCCCTGGACGAGCTTAGGATGGTCGAGGTATGCCCAGGGGACGTCTAAACATCCCCGGTGGCGTTGGCCTTTATTTTTATCATTTACTTAAAAACATTTTTTATCATTTTTTATTCTATGGGAAGTTATAATAACATAAGAGAAACACAAAGACATAACCCTAACCCTTAAAGTGACATTCTAAGTTATAAAATGACTCTATGGCCTCATTCTATATCGCAATCAATATTTCACACTTGAGCAAAGTGATCAAAGAAAATAAGAGAGCAAGAGCAAGTGGAAGAGGAAGAAGGGCAACTGCAAGAGAGAGCAAGAGCAAGCAAGAGGTATTTAGAATTTTATTTGCTTACATGATAATAATTACCGATAGGCTTCTTAGAGACAACTTCTTTTGTAACCGAATTTTTTTGGTAGTCGTCCTTTATTTTATACAAAAATAAAAACCATATTGTCATAATCAAAAATTTAAAAATAATAATTGGCCCATAGGCCTACTTAGAGTCAATTTTTTTAATTTTCAAATAAATATCTTTATTGTTGCAATCATAGTTGGAATACTACTTGCCAAAAACTTCATTGAGTTATTAAAAACTCGCCAAAACCATGCAAAACGAATAAACCGCCAAAAACTCACCAAAGACAACATTTCTTTCCTTTTTGGCATTTCTTTCCTTTTTGGATTTTTGTGAAGAAAACACAAGCATAGAATAAAATTTGCCATTTTTGGAAAGGGTTTGGGAAGATGTAGCGTAAAAAACTTGCATGTGCCATAACTTTCATTTGTGGCTCTGTTTGAGTGCTTTTTTCTCTAAAAGTGCATATTTTTCGAGCTCTACGCATTGATGGCAATATTTTTCTTATTTTCATAAAATCCATTTTTGCACCTTTTTGGACCAAGCAACTTCTTGCAATCTTCTGAAAGAATCATGAGCTTTGATCGCCTGTAGACAGATTAGTAATTAAAAATACTGGATAGCTTTCCAAAACTCGGCGAGTACTCGCCAAAACTCGACGAGTATTCTCCCGTGCTCGGACTAATCGTCCCACCTGCCAGCTTGGTCGCAACCTGCTTATTCAAATGTTGACTTCACATATCAATAGATGCGTAGGTTTTTTTTTTTGCTATTTTAAGAGTTTTTTTGTTCAATGATAATCACACGAAGAAGCGCAACAAGTTGACTCAAAAAAGGCTCAACGACTTGGTTTTTGTGCAATACAATCTCCGGCTTCACACAAAAAAGTTGAGGCCACATCAAAGGAGCTCATTGATTTGGATGAGATAGATCCATATAGTGAGTGGATTGGGCAAGAAGAGGAAAACCTTGCATTCACAGCAGATGAGATTGCTTCTTTTGAGAGGGAGGCTATGGAGGGAGAAGCACTAGTAGGACTCCGAGGAGATATTGGATTGGATGACATCTTTGGAGGTGATCTCCAACATGCAGCAGAGGAGCCACTAACACCACCATCTAGTTCTAGGATCGAGCCAGTTCATAGCCTTCTAGGAGGAGCGTGGAGACGCAACCGAGTGTGGGGACTAGTAGAGGCACTAGACCCTCTCCCCAATATTTCTCTAGATTGGGGAAGAGGAAAATGTAATTTATTGTATATTGTAACTTGCATAGATATGAAATTTATGATGATATTTTTCAATGTCAATCATCATAAATTCATATTACTTATCAGCCGGTTGTTGTATTCGCATGATGATGCGATTTTGTATTGTATTTGTATTCAAATCTAATAGAAAACACTTCTCCAACATTTTATGGGCTCATTTGATACATTTTGTAGCTATGTGTTGCTTAAAATTTATGTTTTTAAAGAAATTTGAGTATTTTTAAGTTGGTGAGTATTCCGAGTATTAGCCGAATATTGCTGAGTTTTTGCCGAGTTTTTTTGGGGTCTCTGCGAGTATTTGGATTTGGCGAGTATTCCTACTATGGTTGCAATATCTTCTTTCTTTGTAACTGCAATTGGACACCTAATGACCTTCCACATTCTTCCTTCTCCCTTCGCAAAATTTGATGCAAATCTACAAGATTTGATGTCTCACAATGATATCTCTTCAACTATATATTCAAATACTACACTATTGGTTCCTGTTTCTTAAAAACCAGGAAGTTTCAGTTCCCTTGGAAGAGCACCAGAGAGATGAAGATGAATGGCTCCACATAGGTGATACTTCAACCAGAAGAGACAACAACACAGCAGCAGCGGGAGCTAGTAGCTGGAATTGGACAAATGCTTTTGCTGCATTTGGGTCAAGCAATTCTATGTCCAAATCTTCATATTCAGTACAACCACCTCCACAGAATTTCAAATTCCAAACTGCCCTTCAACCCACTAGTGCATATGGGAATTCCAGTTCAAGTGGCTCTAGATGCCATAGGCATCTTTCTTCATTGGAAGTTTCACCTGTTACAATTAGGTCCACAGTTCCAGTCTGCTCAGCCCCTACCCAAAGAAGAATCATATCAGATGTAAACAATAATGGGTCCAATATTGTAGCCCCGACAATCCGCATCAGATAAGTAATACCCGTCTGTTCGGCACCCCCTGTTCCACCAGGATTTCCTTCACCATGTGACCGTGAGGCTACTGAATCTAGCCAAAAAAAATCACAAGGTGCTAATAGGAATGAAGAAGATGAGGATGAAAGTGATGACGACTCAGACAAATTGCTTCAAGAGTTGAATATGAGGCTTCAACTATGAACATAGCAAAAATAATTTCTAAAATCTGATATAATTGTTATCATTTTTACAGGCTTATATCCTTCTTTTTAAATATCGATGTATTTTTCTCTTGCAGTTTGGTGCAGTTTAGAGGAAAATCAATTTTTTTTGGGTCCCAATCTAAATATTAAATGAAAAACATTTTAAACCTCCATTTTACTGTTAAAAAGTTGATTGGGATGATATCTGAGAGAGAAATGTTATATAACTTTATTCACACAAAATCTTGTCTGGGAGATACTTGTGTTTGTAACGGCTCTGCTGCTTTTGTTTGTAAAGGCTACTGTTACAACATAAAAAGTACTGCAATTTCACATATGCATGATGCGATGTCTTTTAAACAGAATCTAATTGCCAATAGGCTTCTTAGAGACAACTTTCTTTGTAACTGAATTTTTTTTGTAGTCGTCCTTTATTTTATAAAAAAATAAAAAACCATGTTGTCATAATCAAAAATTTAAAAATAATAATTGACCCATAGGCCTACTTACAGTTAATTTTCTTTTATTTTCAAATAAATATCTTTATTGTTGCAATATCTTCTTTCTTTGTAACTGCAATTGGACACCTAATGACCTTCCACATTCTTCCTTCTCCCTTCGCAAAATTTGATGCAAATTTGCAAGATTTGATGTCTCACAATGATATATCTTCAACTATATATTCTAATACTACACTATTGGTTCCTGTTTCTAAAAAACCCACATTAGCGCAACCTTCTTCACCTGCACTGTGTGCCATCTCTAGCTTCAATTACAAATAACGATCCTCTTGTTTTGGGGAGTTCTTCAAGCGGGGGTTCACATAAAGGTGTTATTATAGAGCTTCCACCGGTGGGGCTTGTTATGTTTGTGGAGCCTATTTTCATGTTAGAGTTTGGTACACCTTCCATGTGTTACACTCGGATATTTTTACTTCCCGTTCGCGGTGAGTGGGTGGGGGGTTCGGGGCTGAAGCAAATTTTCATGGGTGGTTTATTAACCCATGGGTAATGAGCAACCGTATGGGCTGGTTTTGGGCCCATGGCTTTTACCCATTGTTTTGTAAAACCGCCTCTACGGCTACCTATTGATGTACTACTTATATATAGATGGACATACAATAGATTGATATGAGTGTTTTTGTGAAGGTGAATAGTGTGTGTGCGAATTTGGGAGGGTTTGTTGAGCTGAAAACAAGATCTGGTTATTGTAATTGTGAAGTTTTGTAATAAAATCGAGCTTGTTCTTGGTGGATGTAGCCCACATTGGGTGAAACACGTTAAATATTGTCTTCATGTTTTACATATTTCATTTCGTAATTTCTATTCATACTTCTTATTATTGCGATTTTGAGGAATTATTTCGCATTAGATTCTATTAATTCCTAACAGGGCTGTTGTGCTTTTGGGAATAGCTTTGTTGCTCTTTTGGATTCTGAAAAAGAGTACAAAAAAAAGCACTTCCGAAGATCCAAACAAGTATTCAGGTCCGAGAGTAGGGTCTTCTGAAAAGAAAAAGAGTCTCCATGACGAGCTTTTGGCTGGGGTTACAAGTAGCATTGAAAAGCCGTACATGTATTCTTTTGAGAATCTACTAAAAGCAACTCAGAATTTCAGCTCTTCCTGTAACATACAGGGCTATGTTTACAAAGGCACTTTAGATGGCAAGGATTATGCCATAAAGCAGATGAAGGGGGACGTTTTTGAAGAGTTGAAGATTATATTGATAAATGAAATAGGATGCCTGCACCCATGTTGAGACAAATTTCTTTTTCTGTACAGGTGATTGTTCTGCACCCATGCGAGGATAAGCTTGAGGAGATGCAACATGGATCTTTTTCCGCCACCTAATTTTTTTGCACCGATTTTAATGGTGGATCTTTTCAGCTTGATGCTTCTTAAATCCTCAAGAGATATCGACTCCATGTTGGACTTGAGCCACTTGAAAAAGACCATGGGAAGCTCTTTGTAGGAAGTATCCTCGTCTGTGAAATAAGAGGAAGACGAAAAGGTAGAGGAACCCAATGATGAAGAGCCCCCAACAACTATCATTGCAGGTACATGACCTTGTAAATTATATTGCAAGTCTCCCAAGCTGGGGAGGTTAACATAGTCTAAAACTAGTCTAGCATCCAGCAAATCATTTGCAGATGTATACTCATAGTCCGTCCATTTTGTTGGGCTTGGAGGAAGAAAATCCTCCGCCTTGCCTAGCGCGATATCTATAAAATCAATGTCCAGAGAATCCATGGCACCAATTTCATTGCATTCATCTGGGCTCTGATCATTTTTCTCAATCTCCATTTTGTCAGGCTCTATTTTCACTTTTATAGCTCCTTCAATCTTTTTGTTTTCATCTTGTCCTTCAATGATTCCATTTTCTCCAGGTCCTACAACTTCACCAACATCTTGAGGGCTGCCACTATCCATGTCTCCTGCAGAATAACTGGAGCAATTATGAAACCACAAAAATATTTTTTAAAATTACATAAAAACAACACCGATACTCAAAAATACGATTCTGATAACACGTGAATAAATGCTACTAGAGAAAGCACAAATTAAAAATAAATTGAATATTCAGTACCTTTAATCTAGGAGGCGCTGACCGAAAAAGCGCATGGTAAATAAATCAAAGCGGGAGTGGGGTAAGTAAATCGGAAACAAATTTGGCAGATACATATTCATAATCTCAATATTAGCCGAGAATGGATAAGAGTTAAGTGCGCAAGGTAAGAATATACTACAGCTCTCAGAAAAAGAAAGTGCTCTCCTACTCATGCCTTGCCATTCTCAGATCTTATTTTAACGGCCTCAAAAGTATATTTTCTTGCTCATTCTATGATTCCACGGATGAGAAGCAGATAACCGGTATAGGAGTATGGGATAGCATTAAATCCACATTGTTTCGTAGAGACCAACCTTGCACTGCCATATTGGGAATAATTGGGTGGTACGAAGCTCACGTACCATATTTGTGAGGTTGTGTATGTTACCCGGCACATAACTCACTCTCAAAATTCTTCTATGTCAGGATTTCAAATATAATTTTAAGCCCTACCCAAAACTAATAATTTTATATAATGGATTTCTATATATAATCACTCAAATTAGATGTTATAATATAACAAACATAAAAAATACTGTGATATTGCAATTATTTGTTATTATTACGTGTATTCGTTTTTGTTCATTATTTATTTTACACTAATACATATTTTTGTATTTGTCTACCACAAGCACTAATGGATGATGTTGCTCTGCATAAATAATTATTTTTCTACATATAAATTCATTGTCACCAATGAATGAATCAATCCATAATAACTATTATTATTTATTTATAATAAAACTAAATTTAAAATTTAATTTAATAAAGTACATATTAAGTAATACTTTTAATAAATCCTTTTATATGCCTATCGGCCTTCCACAAGCACCTATGGATGCTTTTGCTAGTCTTTAGTTTTTAAAATTTAGTTTCTATTTGTATTATTTAGGTGCTGTTTTTAAGTTTTTGTATCTACATTCACAATGTAATCATGTTTATAGTTTGTAGGATTTTACAAAATGCATATTGCATAGGGTTTGGTTGTTAGGGTTAAATTTTTTATTGTTTTAAATCTTAAAACATAAAATTCTTGATTATTGAATAGGTTTGGCAAGGTTTACCATGATAGTATGATACACATTCTTAAAAACATTAGGAATACAAAAAATTTGATACACATGAATAGATACAAAAATGAAAAACTTAATATTCTTATGTTTGATGTTTCTATGTTTTTGTTTTTAATATTTTTAATTTTTTTGCATATAGTTATGGGCCTATGGCTTTTTTTTTAATCATTGCATGTAGTTATGGCTGTTTTTTTAATTCATTGCATATGGTTATGGCCATTTTACTTTTTTAAACATTGGATATGCCATATAGTTATCACTGTTTTTTTAATTCATTGCATAATACATATAGTTATGGCTGTTTTACTTGTTTATAAATTATAGTCATTGTCTATAGTTATTGCTGTTTTTAAATTCATTTGCATATAGTTATGGCTGTTTTTAAAAATCATTGCAGCCCCAATAATCATCACCATGAGTTCTTCTAAGTATGGTTATGAATTAGAAGAGGAGAGGGTTGAGATAGGTGGAAGTGTTGGTGATGACATAATTGGAGAAGGCGAATAAGTGAGTCAAAATGTAGTGTCAATGACAGCAATGGTAGTTCTGTTGGTAGTGCCATTAATTGCCCCTCTCAAATGTTGTTTGCATTTTCCATGGGACCATTTGATAAGAAGAAGCCATTGTAACAATTTTCTCACGCAGTTGAGAACCCCACTTTTGGAGGGGGAGTAAACTATGGAAGTGCAATATATGTTCAGAGACTTGGCATGGCAACATCACCAGGACCAATACACACTTGTTGCACCTTACAGGAAGGGGATTGGGTTTTGTAAGAGTCTTTCACTTGATCAAAGAGCAAAGATGGTGAGAATTTATAATGGAAATACCACGAACGACATTCCAGAAGTTCGTGGTACTAGCATTGAGGCTAGCACTCCTTTGAGCTCTCTTACGACGACAAGAATACTTTGGATAGTTCTAGTTTTGGAATGATAGAAGTGGAAAGTAAA
>CM031241.1:603534034-603545988 GCA_018340775.1 Taxus wallichiana var. yunnanensis | reverse complement strand
TTATAATTTAAATTCACTATTCATACCCGGTGGCCATTTTTGTCTGAATAAATTGCAGGAATTCATTACAGGTGCTTTATAAAAGAAGAGGAGCTTTTATCAATGTCCAATACATTGCATATATCCTCCGAATCTGAAGAATTGTCCAGATCTACACCAGTATTGAAGAATTCCAGTCAAATAAGAAGAAAAAGACATTCAGACAAAGATAGACAAAGCTATGGCGAAGAAAGATGAAAAAGAAACCTCTTGCTAAATTGATAGACAGATCCAGAGCAGGAGAAACTTCACTCATGCGTGCAGATTGAAAGCAGTGGAATTATTCAAGTTGCAGCTTTTCCATCCATAGCCCAGTTGCCAAAGTTTGTTATGCAGGTGCAGATCTATATCCAGATCCATATGCAGATCCAGATCCAGATCTCATAGTTGCAAAAGCTTCTGGCACAAAGGCTTCATCCTCTTGTTTTGAATGCAACCCGTGAAGAAGATAGTGCGTGGAAAATTCCTTCCAAGATCCGGTGCATGTGCTCTCATCTTCCAGTTGAAGCTTTCATTGAATTTTCATTCATCCGGAGTGCTTTCCAGAATTTTTAATTGCTCATATGCAATTAAAAATAAGGATGATGAGTTATCTACGGCCAACCTTGCACTGATGCATGTACAACAGAAGAACTGCAAAAGCTTCAAAGGATAAAAGAGAAGACAATGTGAAGGAAAAATTCAGCCTTGCTTCCAATTCCAACGCTTGCAGATTCCGAAATTGTTTCGAGATCCACTTGCTTCCAATTCCAACTGCTTGCAATTCCAGCTTGTTTCCAGATCCAGCCGCTTCAAGATCCAACTAATTCCAGCTTGTTTCCAGATCCAGTTTGAATCAGCTGCATGCAGACATGAAAAAGACAAAGTTAGCTTTCCTCTTTCTTCTTCTTTCCTCCGACAAAGTCAACTTTCCTCTTCCTTCTTCTTTCCTTCGACAAAGTAATTGAGCGATCAATTCAATTATACAACTTAAGTGATTGGTTTAAAAGCCATTACTTGAAGAAGTCAACTACTTGGAGATAGGTGGCGGACGTGCAAAATAGAAGGTTCTATTTTCAGTTGCAAATCATACATGTCACGCAAAGAGGAATTCCAGGAAGGAGATTGCCAACTGTTTCTTTTTCGACTTCCACATGTGCCAGTTCAACTAAAGCTTCCAACTTGTAATTGCCCCTCTACATTCTATAAGTAGAGGAAGAACCTTCGGGTTAATCATCGATCAGAATTTGTAAGAAGCAATCTTGTGTTCTAGACTTTGTGCTGAACCCCTGAGAGCCACTTGTTGCAGAGGAATACAAAGAAGCAGGTTTCCGGAGAACTTTGTGTCACGGCGTACTGTGTTTCTTGCTTTTAATCTTAGATCTTTAAGTAAACTTTGTGTTATTTTAGATCTAGATCTAGAGCTGCCTTTGTTTCATAATTCTGTGTGTTCAAATCTATTTGAGTTTCTTCTATGTGCATGTGATTAGCTCTGCAATCTACTAATTAGGATGCACATCTTCCTTACTTCCTCTCTGTAATACCTTGAATTTCTTCTTCTTTCATTCTTCCTTTCTTAAACAGCTGCTTACTTGCTGCAAAACTTCTTAGTTATGGTTCATGAACTAAGTTGTTAAAGTAAAACCCCTGATAGATAGAAACACATTTTTATTGACAAATCTGACACGGGAGCCTCACCGGTTAAATGAGGGAGATTTATCTCATGACTGCCTAGGTTTGATGCTATGCAGAAAATCTAGCCAACAATTTTTGGCGACTCCGTTGGGGAACAACTATCTTTGCAGATCAAAGCTTATCTATTGAAGATTAGAGTGTTTTCCATACAAATCTCAACCTGGCTGAACGTCCATTCACCCGATCCGTGAAGGCGCAAGGAAGGACTGATCATTTCTTCCGACTGCAGGAGCAATTCAATTTCAATCATCCTCCTCAAGTTAGAAGCCGCAGATCTAGTCTTTCACCAGGAAGAAGAGTGCACGCTCATCCAGATCCGGATCATCTTCAGCATAATTCGGCAGCTGGAATTATTCATCAAGTCTACTCTTGGAGAGGACGTGCCCCGTTCATCATGCTGAACCGAAACCCACTTGCCCCTGCAGCGCCTGTTCCATGGGGTGTAGCCTTTGGACCTTTGAATCTGACTCCTCCTATGCATGATCTACCTAAAGGGACGAGAAAGAATTTTCCAAAATTCTTTGGAGATGGAAAGCAAAACCCGGATGATCACTTGGCTGCGTTTTTCATATCCTGTGGAGTGCTTGCAGTCGAACATGAAGATGTATCTGTCCGGCTCTTCATAGAGACTCTGCATGACTTGGCTGGAGAATGGTTCTACCGGCTAGCTCCTGGCACTATAACCAACTGGGCTACTATGCGGGATGCGTTCCTGAAAAGATTCAAGGCAGCCGAAGATTCCAGCACTTTGATAACTCAGCTGACTCAGTTGAAGAAGGAGCCACATGAGCACATGCGGGATTTTATTGCAAAATTCCAAAGATTACTGTACAAAATTCCGGCTTCTGCTTCTTTGAATGATGAGAATCAAAAGGTGTTCTTCATCGATGCTTTGCTTCTGAAGTAAGCTATCAAGCTGCGAAACACGTCCTGCTGATTTGTTAGCGACTCAAAACATGGCGGTTGAAATTGAAGATGACCTCATCATGCATTTGGAAAGATAAAGAGCAGTACTTCTAGAGCTGAAATTTCATCCTCTGCTACTACATCCGATTCACTACTGCAAAAGTTAGCAAATGAGATGATGCAGATGAAGAAACAAATGGCTCAAATGGCTCAAGGCAACAATACTGCCCCTGCTCAGAATTTCAACAACAACCAGAACCGCATTGTTGGTTTCCAAAGATTAGCAATTGAAGCTGCTCCTAGAAACAACGTGGAGATGAATGAAGAAGACCAGGAAGCTGATGCTGATCAGTTCGAGAATGATGATTTTGTAGCTCCTGCTGGCGACTCCAATGTTAATTACCTGAACTACAAATTTGAACATGACAATGAGAAACTTCATGAAGATGATCATGGTCATGCATATGCAGTAGTTACAAGATCACAAACTCGCCAAGCTGAAGCATTAGCTGACGAACAAAGAAGGGCCAGCCCTTTACCTTCTTCCTTGGCTCCTAGAGATAAGAATGTGAGTTCTTCATCTCAACCACAGAAAGTGGCTCAGGTATCTGAATCTATTTCTTCTTTTGACATTATTGATCATGCCAAGAAAACTAGAGTTCAAATGTCAGAAGCTGGATACTTGAAGGCCTTTCCTGAGCAATTAAATATGCTAGTCAAATATGTGCAATCACCAGAACAATCCAGTACATCAAAAGGCCTTTTGCCTAAGCCCAAGGATACTCCTCTCCAGAACAACACTGTGCAGTTATATCCTCACCATCTTCTGAAAGAGTGGAACCATTCTATGTTTCTCTATTGCTTAATGGTTTCAAGTTAAGCAATTGCATTCTAGATTCAGGTGCTTCTGACAATGTCATGTCGGCTAAAGTTGCAGATGCTCTTGGGCTTACCCTAGCGAAGACCATAAAAAAGTGCTATTCCATGGAGAGACAAGTCCCTTTAATCGGACAAATCAAAGATGCGCAAGCTATTACAGCAGCTTTTCCTAACGAGAGATTAAAGATGACAATTCTAGTTGCAGATATTCCTGTCTCCTACGGGATGTTGCTAAGTAGAAACTTCTGCAAAGAGCTAGGAGGAGAAGTAAAGATGGATTGGTCTGTGCGCACATTCCTATCAAAGGGCTTAACCATAAGTTGGAGCCGGAAAAGAAGTCCAAGTACACGGTTACAAAATCTGAGGATCCTAGATCTCATATTCTTTTTCAGGAATATGACCGTGGGGTCTATTTCTTGGAAACGGATAAAAATGTTCCAGAGCAAGAAATTCAACGGAGCAGAGCACAGAAGAAGAGAAAGTTTGGACTCACAGAGTTTAAAGGCACATGTTGTTCTTTTGGATCGGTGTTTGGCGCTCTACTAATATCTCCGAGATCATGAGGTATTTCCATACTCTCTGGTGATGTTCGAGAACACCAATCATACGGCGGAGTATGAAGCATTGCTTTAGGAATGGAACAAGCTAAAAAGAAAGGAGTAAAACTTCTCAAAGCCCGAGGAGATCTTTGAACTTCTAATAAAGCGGAGTTCGAGGCAAAGTCAAGTCAAAGAGATAAGGCTGGAGCATTACGAGAGATAAAGTGCTTTCCGCCACATTGATTTTGCGGCCTTCTCTATTGACTTTGTTCAATAAATCTAAACTCCAAGAGCGAGACTCTTTATGATCTTGCTGCACTATTTAATTCGGATAGACCACCGTCCATATTCAAACAAGGAAGCTATAAAGTGGAGATGGTCTACCACCCCGAGTCCCCGAACAAACATACGCGTATGCGCATGTTGAAGGGAGTGAATCACCACCACGACAAGCGATCGAAGGACAAGTTGATCCATGTCATGATGTGTGATAGTGGAGCAATCAAATCAAAAGGTAACAAAATCCCCAAGGGTTTAGTTTCCTTAGTGGAGACTTTCAACAAGCATGATCAGTACCTGAAGAAGAACAAAGAATATGGTGATAGTTCTTCCTTCGAAATGCAACAAATAAATCTGGGAACGGAGCAAGTTGATGCAGACTTACCCACCACGGAGAGAAGAAAGGATGAGCCACCACCAGATGAAGTTGATAAGGACTTGCCCAGAGAATTTGACAAGAAGGCCAAAGAAAGGAAGTTCAAGATCGGAGATTGGGTACTCTGGTGGGACAAGAGACATGAACCGAAGGACATGCATAACAAATCTGATTCACTCTGGAAAGGGCCCTTCATGATCAAAAGAGTTGCCGGAATGGACACTTTCTTCCTTGCCTACCAGGATGGAATTGAGTTACCACTGCCTTTCAACAGGCAGCATCTGAAGTTGTTCATCAGCTGAAGTAGGGTAAAACCTGTATGTACATAAATAAATCTTTGTTTGTTTTTCCTTGTTTTGTTTTGTTTTTTGTGCTGTGTTGTGTTGTGTTTGTTTGCCTGACCCCGTGCCCAAAAGACAAGATACGAAACCAGAGATGCTGGGATCTCATCTTTTCCCTTTGTCATTCTAACAAGAGAAAAAGATGTCCACAGACGGAGCCAACTGGTGTCACTCAGATTTCACCCTGAAATCTGTGACTACCCTATCCGAAAAATTTTCGTACTTTTAAAATAATGGGTCATTTGTTGTTTTTATTGCCTGAAAGTTCCTGTATTGCACCAAGATAATCCTAAAGAGCCATATTAGCCCTTTTCGCCAAATACCCAGATGCCCAAAATTGTTTTATTCTGTCATCGGGATTTGTCTGCGGGAAATTTGTATTTAATTATTTTGAGCCCCGTATGAGGCTATTTGCGCTCGGTTTTAACTCTGTTATGAGCGGATATGTTATTATTCCTATGTACCAGAAGGATTTTAACTTATTCTAAGTTTTGGGCTTTATATGTAACTTTTGGCAATTTTTCGTGTTTTTGTGGTGTCCCGTTTCGTTTTCTGTAAAATTTCTCTGGAATAACTCCTTCGCCGGGTAAGCCCGATTTTGGCACTGGAGGCGGTGGAAAACATACACGCACATTTTGCCGGAGGAAGTCATCATCGAGTGCGGATCAGCAGGAAAAAGCGAAGTCGTGCTTGGGGAAAGCCCCTGCGGGGATGGGCGCATTTTTGGAAAACAAAGGATTTAAGCTGCGATGGGAAAAACATAAGCCGCGCGGCGGGATGGGAATTGTATACACTTTGGCAGGTACTTTTTCCCGTGTTATAAAAGTCACTTAAGCTGCGGTGGGAAAAATAGAGGCCGCAGGCAGGTGGGAATTTATTGCCTACCTTGCAGGGTGAAAATTCCCATGATATAATAAAAGGAAAGTGACTTAAGTGAAATCATGGGATTTTAGTGCCTACCTTGCAGGGTAAAGAATCCCATTGTCAAAGTCAAATCACTTAAGTGGATCATGGGATTGTGGTGCCTACCTTGCAGGGTAAAAAATCCCATTGTCAGAAATTCTTAAAAATAGAATTCTATTATGCAAAAAAGTGCGACCCACCTTGGGTGAATAATAATGCATTAAATAAATATTTGTTAATATTTATTCACCCAATTTTGGCACCCAGGCTTGTGGAAAAGTCAACAAAAGCAAAGGGGAATAAATCAATTGGAAATAGAATTCTAAAATTAAATAAATTTAATTTATTTAATGCAGCCCCTTTTGAGAAGGAATTAATACTTTTTAAAGTATTAAATGATTATATTAATTCCTATTTTCAGTGGCTATGGTCAAAGCACACTGTGAAGCTTAAGTGAAGTGAAGTGTGGAGGATTAAATTGGATTAATTTAATTTATTGGATGGCTGTCCTTAAACATGCTATTTTTAAAAGAGAAAAGCATGATTTTTAATTAATTAATTGCCTTTAATTGTTAGGGCAATTATTAATTATAGAATTATGAAGGTTATATAAGCATGGGCAGCCATATGGATTTATTATTCAACACACAGGTAAAGAATTGCAGCAAGGAGAAAAAGTGCGCCCCCATTAGAGGAAGGATTTTGCACAGACAAAGTGCTAACAAAGGCTAAAAGCTTCCAGATTTGGCGCATGCTTTGGAAAAGGTTCATCTTAAATGCACTTGCAATTGTTTTCACGGGTGTTAAAGGAGCTCGGGTGTTGATTGAAAGGATTCATGCTCTCTTTATGTGCAAATTAGACACCAATTTTTGGGGCAGCGAGGCTTGAAAAGTGCAGATTTTTATAATTTAAATTCACTATTCATACCCGGTGGCCATTTTTATGAATAAATTGCGGGAATTCATTACAGTGCTTTATAAAAGAAGAGGAGCTTTTATCGATGTCGATACATTGCATATATCCTCTCGAATCGAAGAATTGTCGAGATCTACACGGTATTGAAGAATTCAGTCAAATAAGAAGAAAAAGACATTGAGACAAAGATAGACAAAGCTATGGCGAAGAAAGATGAAAAAGAAACCTCTTGCTAAATTGATAGACGAGATCCAGAGCGGGAGAAACTTCACTCATGCGTGCGAGATTGAAAGCAGTGGAATTATTCAAGTTGCGGCTTTTCCATCCATAGCCGATTGCCAAAGTTTGTTATGCGAGTGCGAGATCTATATCCGAGATCCATATGCGAGATCAGATCCGAGATCTCATAGTTGCAAAAGCTTACGCACAAAGGCTTCATCCTCTTGTTTTGAATGCGACCCGTGAAGAAGATAGTGCGTGGAAAATTCCTTCGAGATCCGGTGCATGTGCTCTCATCTTCGATTGAAGCTTTCATTGAATTTTCATTCATCAGGAGTGCTTTCAAAATTTTTAATTGCTCATATGCAATTAAAAATAAGGATGATGAGTTATCTACGGCCAACCTTGCCGATGCATGTACAACGGAAGAAGCTGCAAAAGCTTGAAGGATAAAAGAGAAGACAATGTGAAGGAAAAATTCCGGCTTGCTTCCCAATTCAGCGCTTGCGATTCGGCTTGTTTCGAGATCGACTTGCTTCCAATTCCATGCTTGCAATTCCAGCTTGTTTCCAGATCCAGCCGCTTCAAGATCCAACTAATTCCAGCTTGTTTCAGATCGAGTTTGAATGTTTGCATACGAGACATGAAAAAGACAAAGTTAGCTTTCCTCTTCCTTCTTCTTTCCTCCGACAAAGTCGACTTTCCTCTTCCTTCTTCTTTCCTCCGACAAAGTAATTGAGCGATCAATTCAATTATACAACTTAAGTGATTGGTTTAAAAGCCATTACTTGAAGAAGTCAATTACTTGGAGATAGGTGGCGGACATGCAAAATAGAAGGTTCTATTTTCGATTGCGAAATCATACATGTCACGCAAAGAGGAATTCCGGGAAGGAGATTGCACTGTTTCTTTTCGACTTCCACATGTCGAGTTGACTAAAGCTTCCACTTGTAATTGCCCCTCTACATTCTATAAGTAGAGGAAGAACCTTCGGGTTAATCATCGATCGAGAATTTGTAAGAAGCAATCTTGTGTTCTAGACTTTGTCTTTGAACCCCGAGAGCCACTTGTTGCGAGAGGAATACAAAAAGCGGGTTTAGGAGAACTTTGTGTCACGGCGTACTGTGTTTCTTGCTTTTAATCTTAGATCTTTAAGTAAACTTTGTGTTATTTTAGATCTAGATCTAGAGCTGCCTTTGTTTCATAATTCTGTGTGTTCAAATCTATTTGAGTTTCTTCTATGTGCATGTGATTAGCTCTGCAATCTACTAATTAGGATGCACATCTTCCTTACTTCCTCTCTGTAATACCTTGAATTTCTTCTTCTTTCATTCTTCCTTTCTTAAGCAATTTAACTTACTTACTTAACTGAAAACTTCTTAGTTATGGTTCATGAACTAAGTTGTTAAAGTAAAACCCACGATAGATAGAAACACATTTTTATTGACAAATCGACACGGGAGCCTCACCTAGGTTAAATGAGGGAGATTTATCTCATGTTGCGCTAGGTTTGATGCTATGCGAGAAAATCTAGCCAACAAAAATACATATAGAGCATGAAATTTCCTAGAGTAGGAATGGTAAACGATATCATTTGGTAGTTTTAAATCATAAAGTCGCATAGCTCTTATAATTTTCACATTATACAATAATAAGGCAATCGGAGTATATAACACACAAGTGAGTAGATCTAGTAAAATCATGAAATAGATAAACGCATAAAATAAATAGAAGAAATCATGGAAATGAATATTGTAAGAAAAAGTATTATGTAGTGAAAATATGAGCCTAAGGTCAATAGTAGTAAACTAGAATAGAGTATATAGTAAAGCAACATAAATAGTAATTGATATATGTAAGTAAGCATGAAGCACAATCAATAAATTTCTATAAGTAAGCAATGTGGTCATCAATAAAACATGATATAAAATTTGTAGTATAAAAAAAATTATTGATAGATAAGTAATAATTATGTAGTTTCTCTAATATACTTTTGTATAAAGATATGATTGTTATAAGCTCAATTATGCAGATTCCGCTAGTGTAGGTATACCCCCAATGTGGTAGAAATTCCCTAGGATAAAAGGGTTAAAGAATTTGTAATGTGATTATAGATATGATTAAAGTAAGATTATTGTATAAGATTCCCTACAACATAGACATTCCCCTAGGGTGCTAGATTGTAGAAGTCATATGTTGTGTGATGTCCATGGGTTATAATTTCTTGATTTGATGTATGAAGATCAAGTGATACCGGGTTAGTGTAGAATTCTAAATTTGAATGATCTCAAGGATTAAATAAATATGTAATGACCAAACATGTCACATGTAGTTCCTGACATTATATTTTCTTAATTTTTTATTTTTATTTCTGTTATAAGAAGATTGAAAAGATAAATCTATTAAGTAGAAAAAATATTAGGGGAGCTAGGGTATAGGCTATAAATGGTAGAAAAGACAAGGTGGGATCCTAAGTATTATTTTCCCCTAAAAATTTGCATTAGACCTGTTCAATTGTTGTATTGTTAGGTAATAACCTAGTCTAGAATTAGGGTAGAAAATTTCAAATAGTCAATAGGCATGCTAAAAATGTTTATGTCCAAAAATTAAGTACAAGCGAGGTGTTCATGTTAGATGAAGATATTATCAAGTGTACTATCATGAAGAGGAATTATATCTATGGGTATGGTTGGATCTAGTGTACCTAGAAAGGTTAATTTTCTATAAAATCCTTTGTCTAAGAATCAAATTCATGGTTTAGGATGGTGAAATGATCGTTTGAGGTTATCTTGTCGATGTATCTACAAGAGATGTATTGATGCATCATTCACTATAATCAATGGCATGATCCCTATGCATTATAACCAATTTTTTTATAATTAGGCATGTTAGGGGATTATACATGATTGCAATGAGTTTTTAAGGGATTACAATTCCTAAATGAACCTTAACTCAAAGGTATCTTTTTGAACCATTTGGTTGTAAAATTTTAGGCCATAAATTAAAATGGGTGTCCAAGCATACTATAGATGTCCATATCACACTAATTATAATTGTTATTGCCATTTATTAGTATATTTTATCAATACATGTCAAAAGGTAGTAATAAACATATGGTCCTTGGGAACAATGCGATTATTATTTGGGGATAGATATTTATAAATTCATTCTATGAACTTCATTTGTGAGTCGATCAATTTTGCTTGTAATTATCAATATCTTGTCTCGTAATTTTATGTCATGGAAACATGTAATTCCATAAAATTTAGAGATATTAGATTTATATATATTTCATACAAGTGGATTTATGTTGATCTTTTTATTAAGTGGCATAGGTAATAAGTCATGTGTATTTTCTTGGAGCTTTATACACTTTTTGATTATGTAAGGGGATCCTTGCTACATGTAGAAGAGAACTAGTCATTCCATTCATTAGTAAAAGTGTTTCTATGGATTTGCATTTATAAGCATCATATCCTTTTGGATCAATGGAGGTTTCATAAATAGGTATAAGGGATTATATCTATGAACTATCTCTTTCATTGGTGCATCTCTGCTAATGTTTTAAAACTTGGTGGTCATGCATTATATTGGCCTTAGTACTAAGGGAGAGAGTGAAGCATGGAATGCTCAAACTTAATGACTTCAATACAATATTGTTTAAAATATTATAATCAAACACACCATATCTATTTGCATGTGAGAGGCATGAGGTTTTTTTTTCACACCTTCATTGTCCATTTCACTTACCCAAACAATTCGATTAATAGATATTAGTTTATATGTATGTTTACTGATGTAAACATACATAAATATCAATGTATAAATATATTTACTTATTTAGTATTTATCTAATATTAGTTTATTATGTTTGGACATTGTAAACATATATGTGTGTGTGTGTGTGTGTGTGTGTGTGTGTGTGTGTGTGTGTGTGTGTGTGTATGTGTGTGTGCTTATTTATTTAGTATTTGTATGATATTAGTTTAGTATGTTTGGACATTATAAACATATATAAATATGGTTATTTATTTAGTATGTATATCATAAACATTTATGAATGGATATAAATTGTGTTGAGAGGCATTTTACAATCCTATAAAAGGGTGGGGTGGGTTGTAATATTTTTATTATGTTCACATGTGCAAGAGAGGGAGTACATTCTATCTAAATCGATATCATTTATACTTCTTTGGATAGTTGATAAAGGAGTCCAAGTAAGATTGGGTTAAATAGATAAATTAGTCATAAATTCTCTTGATTGATTTTTGATGTAGATATAGAATTGGTTTGAAGTAAAAATCATATGTGTCAATCCTTTAAAATCAAGTGAAAATATTACTTCAACTTCTTGTATGAAATAATAGAGGTTGTGGGTAATGAAAATAACCGATCTCAAGTTAGTTCCATTAGGGTTCTTAGGAATCATTTTAGTAAGATCGCATCAATATCAATATATTCCTATAAGGATACTTATTATTTTTTCATGTGAAGGCTATAATCAGTGTTTGGTGGAAATATCATTCACATGGATAACCCTTAGGATGAAAAGTGTAGTATATACAAGAATGAAGGTAGTATTTATGAAAAATAATGATTTCATTGTTTTATGATTGGTGCCATCACAATTTCAAGTTTATCTAAGAAAGAGTATATCGTGGAAAAAAATCATTTTAGGAAAGTAATTATTTCCCAAAATAATCATCTAGAACATTCAACATGTAGTATATGTTTATATTGGAGGGATATTTTTCAATTTTATGCATATCTTCTTTAAAGTGAGCATCAATTTTGGCTAAGATATGGTTGTTGTAATGATTAGAAGATCCATTTATGTTATTTGTGGCACTATTAATTAGATTCAAAAGTAGTAAACCCTAGAG
>CM031241.1:603479034-603529034 GCA_018340775.1 Taxus wallichiana var. yunnanensis | reverse complement strand
AATTTTGGAGCTTCAAATTGTTTTTCCTTGATTGATCAATGCCTCCATATATTTAAAAATGGTCTTTTATCCCCCATACTACCCGATTTTTCATAACTTCCCTTTCCTTGGGTTTCACTCATGATTACAAAGGTGGAGGTTACATGCATAGAGGGCTAAAACATGATTAGGAGTTACAATAGTTTCATCAACCTCATGATGGAGCCCCAAAGACAATTGTGAACTCCAACGAAACTTCTAGATAACCTAATTATACCTCTAAGATACTACACTTAATAAGAACACCAAAATGGTTCTATAAAACTCAAATTTTCAAACTTGTGCAAAAAGGAGGGAAACCTCCTAGTTAAAAATTTTAACTTCTAAAGATCCAAGAACATCATAACTGACTCATAGACCTCTTAAAGACCTACACAAACTAAAAATTGACCTTACATGCCTAGCCTACCCCTTGTAGTGATGCCTCTACATCATACTACCAAGGGTAAAAATAAGCTTCCATGGAGTTTGTGTTTGCAAGTTGGATATTTGTTTCTTTCTTTTTTATAATTATATATAGCCTTTCGAGGATGCTCCTTGGATGGGATAGTTTCTTCAAGATTCTTTAATGTTTGTATCATGATCCTTTCAAGTCTTCTTACTCTGAAATCAGCTATCTCCATGAATTCATGAACTATAAGAGGATTGTACCCTGTCCTTTTTACCTCTTGAGTGAGTTTATACATCTGGTCCATGCTCACTTGTGGTGGTTCTTCAAGTTCTTTGAATGCTACATTGCTTTTTCCACTCTCTTTTTCTTTCCTTGGACCATTTCATCTTCAAAACTAAAAAATTGTGACCTTTTCTTGATGGATTCATCCTCATATAACTGTTCCAACTTCATTTCATCCATCACACCTACATAAACAACACTAAAAGCAAGATTAGTTTACAAATTATGAGTTTGGCCTCCATTCTTGATCTTCATCTCTCCTTCATACTTGTTTCTCTCTTTTCTCTTGCAACATCATGTTTCCTTGGACTATATTATCATGTTTTCCATGATTGTGTTTCTCCTCTGCAAGGTCTGATTGCTTCATGTTCACCCCATGTGTTGAGTTATCCATCTTCTTAACTGTCTCTATTAATTCACCATTGACTTTTTGCTCATTATTAGCTACATACATATCCTCATATTTCATACTTACTCTAATTTTCACATTACTTTGGTATTCACCTTCTCCACTTATCCATTCCTACATTTTCCTGATTGTACTAGCTTTGGTCTCCATTCCTTTATCTTTATCCCTCTGTTGAAAGAGTGTTTTCAACACTATGAACATCACTCTTGAATTCTCCTCATGTCATGCTTTCCTATCCTTCAATGGACTCAAGGTATGTTTAACCCCATTCTTCATAAATATATATGTATTTGCCCATCCATCATGGATGGCTCTCCTGTCAAATTTTCATGGTCTTCCCAATAGAAGATGACATGCATCCATGGGAAATATATCACACAAAACTTGATCATGATACCTACCAACTTGAAAATCAACCAAACATTGTTGATTCACTAACACCTGATGCTCTTTCTAAACCCAATACACCTTGTAAGGATGAGGATGCTTCATTCTTTTCAAGTTTAACTTCTCAACCATCTCAAATGACACTAAGTTATCAGTACTACCATTATCTATGATGAGTTTGCAACACTTACCTTTGCCTTGCATATAGTTTTGAACAATGTTCTTCTTTGAATTAGTTCTTCACTCCTACTTGCATTCACCAAGGCTCTTCTCATCATCAATGCTTCACCAACTTCTGGTTCTTCTCCTTGAGTAACTGAACCCACACTTTCTTTTCTTCACCTTCCACAACCTAATTTCTTGCTTCTCCTCTAATACTTCTCATTTGTGAAATATTTCTCGGGTACACCGATGCATCAACAGAGGAATAGAACCATTTCCTTCCGGAGAATCTACTTGGAGGAAGTGCCTTATGTGCTTTGTGATTTTGCATCATGCATACCATACATGTTACATTGAAAACATATTCATGTGAATTCTACTCTCCTCCATTCATACTTACTTCTCATAGCACCTTGTGTCTTACAAACTATCCTCTTTACTTATTTGTCTTTTCTCTTGTTATTGTTCTTTTTGCTGAATATTGGGTTTGATATGCCTTGTACCTTTGACTTCATTTCCTTTATACTCTCTAACCTCCTTTTTGCATTTTCCTTCTATTTAACTTATCTTCATCCTTCAATGCCAACTGGTAACACTCTTCTAATGTTCTAGGACTAGTAAGGCTTAGTTCATCTGTATATTGTACCTTAACCCATTAAGATACCTAGAAATTTTATCCACATCATCCTACATATGACCTTCTATGATGCTCAACTTATAAAATTATTCAGTATATTCTTTCACACTTAACTCTTTTTTCCTCAAATTCTGAAGTTCTCTATACAAACTAGTCATGTAATCACTAGGCAAAACTTACCTTTCAGTTTGGCTATCATTCTATCCCATGACTTGATTTTGGCCTTGTTCTTCCTTCTCCTCTCTTCTTGAATATAATCCCACCAGATGGATGCATGTCCTTTAAGCTTTGTCCTAGCAAAATCTTACTGTTGATCCTCAGCACATTCTCAAAATCAAAGTATTTATCTAGTTCGGCTATTCAATCTAGAAGTTCTTATCCATTTAAGCTTCCTTCACAACTCCTCTTCATGCCTTCACCTTTCAAGAATCTTTATAATCTCATATCTTCCTCATCTCTCTCTTCTTCAACTGCTTCTTGTGGTCTTTGAGCCACTTCTTCTTCTTGGTCACTCAAGTCACCTATCTCTACTCCTCTCTTTGATTAAACTCAACTACTGCAAGCCTAACATCATAAATATCCCTCATATTCCTTAGTTCTTGAAGGATGACTTCACCCATTTGTAAATTAGTTGCTCTTTCTCTATCTATTGTTGCTCTCTCTCCTGCTATATTTCTTGTTGGATTCCTTCTTGGTGGCATATTTTTTATTTTCTCTTCTTTCAAAATATCTTCTTCTTTCCAACTTCCTTTTATTCCATGATCTGGTACCAAATGATGTAAAGCATGTGCTTCTTTCACACACACAACTAAGTTATTTCGATAAACAACTTCAACTTTGGTCTTAACTTAAAATGGGCTCTTCCTCTTGACTCTAGAGACCAGTAAAACATGCAAAAAGGCTTTTCTATGCTAAAATGAGTTCATTCAATGATTCAAACTAGTTCACTTTCACTACCCTACATCTCACCTAACTTAACCATTTAGTCCACTAAGATTACTAACAATGGTAACAATCTCACCTTTTTATACAAATTGTCATTTTGGCTTCTTCGAAGGGTGTTGATGGAATTGTATAGGCTAGGGTAGATTACTATTCATCACAATAAACCAAGGGTATTTTTGAGTACCCTTTATCAATGCCCTAATGTGGGTAAATGTTACTCACCCAACTCCTAGTTCAAGTGGCTTTTTCCTCACAACCTCCTTCCTAGGCCTTTTATTGCTACTAGCCTTAGTTTAACACAAATCCACTTACATCTATTTACCTAATGAATCAACCTATGAACAAAGGACCATTTCACATACCCATTTTGATGATTCTCTAGTGTGTAAATTTTCAATATAGCTTGTTTTGGAAAAGGTTTCTCAAAACCCCATATTTCAGGTTTTTACTAAGACTCAAGGAATGGTTACAAAATGTGTGAGTATATTGTCATGGATATCTTGATTTGCCTCCAATAGAACATAAAATTTCCTCCTTATTTTGATAAAGGACACGTTGTATATGGTAACTTCAAATTTTTAAGCCAAATATATTTGTTCAGGGCTTTTATTCACAAACCCTAGCCAAAACCTGACTGTGAGCTATAGTTTAACTCGAGAATCTTACTCTTCTTATATATTTCTTTTTAGTTCCTTCCAAGGTCTTAAATCTTTCCCCTAGGCTAGTCCCAATGTATCATAGCTTTTTATCTTACCAAGTTAGGACGTTGTTGGTCAATGTCTCCATGGTTGCATCAAAATCTTCTCGGTCCTAGTTTAGAAAACATAGTATCAAGTGATTCAAAGTTTCTTTGAGGTGATCATTAATTTGTTTCTTCAATTAGGGTCAGGGAAACCTCTAAGACATGGGAAACACTCTCTTGACCATCATACACCTTAAACTCGTACCTTCCTTCTCCCCATTGACTTTACTTCCTTAAACGCAGTTGTGCATGCAAAAATGTTTAGCTACAGATTTTCGATGGTTTCCTCACTCACTCTCACCATACTCTAGTAGTTCTTCACCAAATAACATATGAAAAATTTCAAAAATTGTTTACTCACCTGATATGCCACTATTTTTTTCTCGAAACATTTGTGCAATCTACACTACCGAGAAATACAATCTAGACAAATGAGTGAAGAAGCATACAACTATGTTTTTGAATTTTGGAGCTCTAACTTTTCTTTTCCCGATTGATCAATGCCTCCAACTATTATAGAAATGTTCTTTTTTCCCCCTTGCTCGAGCTCTAACATAACTTCCCTTTCCTTGGGTTTCACTCATGATTACAAAGGTGGAGGTTACATGCATAGAGGGCTAAAACATGATTAGGAGTTACAATAGTTTCATCAACCTCATGATGGAGCCCCAAAGACAATTATGAACTCCTAAAAAACTTCTAGAGAACCTAATTAGACCCATAAGACACCAAAACTTGCTAAGAAATTCAAAAATGGCTCTATAAAATTCAAATTTTCAAACTTGTGTAAAATGGAGGGAAACCTCCTAATTTAAAATTTTGAACTTCTAGAGCTCCAATAACATCATGATTGACTCATAAACCTCTTAAAGACCTACACAAACAAAAAATTGACCTTTCATGCCTAGCATAACCTCAGTAGTGATGTCATTGCATCAAATTGGTTTATAAATAGTATAAAAAGGGATCAAAATACTCTAGATTTGATCTCCGTTCATGTCTCCTTATGCTAAAAACATCAATATTTATATTTTGTGACTAACTTTATCCATATGAAATATATTATATATTTACCAATAAATGTTAAACATGTCAATAATCTATATCAAAATGACTTACACATAATAGATAAAATATATATCCTATATTTTAATGTAAACAAGTTATAATTTATTGAAACTACATCTAAATCCAATTTAAAAGTATTCCATTTAAAGAGAAAAGTGTATTACATGTTTATTTAAATGAGAAAATTAATGGTCTCATCATCTCATTTTACACATTAGCTCTTGTAGTCCCTCCTACATGTTGTTCTTTTGTTCATTGATTGAGAGTTTCCAAGAGCTTTTATAGTCATCTTATCTTTAGAAAATTTCCTAATTATTTTTTCCAAAATAAACATGCCTTTTATACTTGCAATCTCTTTCTCTTAATCTCTCAAAACGTTTATAAGCTTAATTTGCATCACTAGCTAATGAAAAAGCATCCTAAGTTTAAAGCAATATTACATTGCAATTAGGAAAATTGTATTTTTGGCTAAGGAAAGGGGGTGTACAAAGTAAATGAGAAAAGAGGGATTAGGGATAATGTGGTGAAATTATTAGATGATTGCTAAGATTGGGAAGAGCTATGAAGGAGGTTTTGCACAATAGTGTGTTGTGTATGACAATTGTGTATCAAGGCACACATTATGTGTATATGGTTTTTATCACAAAGAAAGCCAAATAAATTACATGGTGGTATTTTACACAACAAGGAACCACAATAGTGCACACTATTTAGAAATGTTGTGTATGTAAGGTATGTGTAGATTTTTGTGAAAGGGAATAATATAGTGTTTCTAAAATGGTGTTGAGTGCAAAGACTACACATGATGGTTAAAACCATTGAGCATGTAGTAATTAGAACAAATACTTGATTGGTTGATAGGAAGTGCTAGGTTAGTGACAAAGGGCTGTGAAGATCAATTATCCATAGGCATGTATCATCAAAGGAGAACATAGTCAACATGCAGGCTTGTATAACAAGATATCTAACAAATCTCAAGGACTAAAACACTAGATATGGAGATAATAGAAAATAAGGTAGAGAAATGGTGTGTTAGCTCAAAGGATTTAATGAACATATTTTCACATTTGGATGAGTGGGAACTAAGCCAACAAAATGGAAGAATGGTCCCATCATTTCAATAGATTGGAAGATAAGGAGAGAGTTCAAAATGTTTTGATAGAATACAAATATTTGGAAAAGAAAAGAAGGGGGATCAAGCTAGATGTAGATAGAGAGAGTGTGTGAGGACAAGGGAAGAATAAAGTAAAATATAGGTCAATAGGAATACACCATAGTCTAGATGACTCAAGCTAGAAGTCATAGGCTTCATATTTGAGCATGAGTGAATGTAAATGGAATTAAGGATATCAAATCAATAGAAATATGTTGTTATTCAACATGAATCTTATGTGTATATGAATTTGTGTGGTTGAAATTTCCATAATACCTAAACCCATGGCCTACCAGTCACATCGCAAGTGGTATTATAAAAAGAAAACAAATATAGGAGAGAAAGGGTTAGCAGGTTGCGAAGATTGTGGCACATAGTGATATGTGTTGTTTTACACTATGAGAGAACATGGGTCGAGGACATTAGTTAGTGTGTTGGGAATCCCTAAGAGTGTAGCATCTAAGGGATATATTGTTATTATAAATGGAAGCAAGTATGCCACCAAGATGGGATGGTTTAGGAGATGTATTAAATACAACAATAGAAGAAATATTAAAAGAAGCTATGAATGAGATAAAAGGGTGTAAGGACCAAACTAGATGTTGTATAAGAAGACAATAGAAGTTATTATTTGGATTGATATATCTAGAGTGATGATGAAGAATAAATGGGAGGTGAAATATTTGATGAAGAATATGTCATATATGCTTAAGAAGAATTATTATTTAGAGTAATATAACATATGGTATGATAACTTGAGATCGAGGTTCCATGCTTTCAAGAAGGATAGACACATGAGATATCGTTTAGTAGATTACAAGTATGGAGGGTTACTTCAAGTTTGAAGAGATTAGCGACCCATAAAGGGTAAATATTACATATAAAAATTGAGGGAACATGTGGCATTGTGGTGGAAGGAAGTGTAGAAATAGCTAAAAATAAGAAGAAAAGATAAGATTGTATGATGGGATAGGATGGTATCAAAAATGAAAATCAAGCTCCCGCTTTATATAATTCTAGATGAACTTGTTCGTGAAGGTTATTAAACTTGTGATAAAAATAGATATCAATCAAGGAGTATACTGATTAGTTTTGTAACATGCGCTAAAACGACCACTCGAGACCCAAGAACAACCTAGGTTTAGATAGAAAAAATTATGGAATAATTTTTTTAAAAGCGTGACCACTACCAGGCTTCAAGCAACAGTTGTCATAAAGAAAGATTCAAAGTCCATTATAATTTAATAAATGAAATTTTCCCGTTGTAACAAACATTAGATCCACATTACAAAATTAATGAGTGTAATTAATCCAAATATAGTTAAATTTCTCTTAGGTGTTAATTTAATAAATAATTAAATTAACACTATAGTTAAATATTCCTTAATTAATTTTAGAGGGTCAAAGGGGCCAAAACAATTAAATGCCCAAGGTTTTTAATTTCACTAGGTCTAAACAATAACCAAGGTTCTTATTTACATGGGATAGAAAAAATTCTCTTATCCCCTAACGTGACCCCTTAAAAGGTCAACCCATGCTTTAGAATTATACATTTAAGTTAATAAGGGGTAATTTCCCATTTACCCACTCTCAGACTCATCTTTGCACTTCAACTGATTTTTCGCATATTTAACGCACTTAAGGTTTCCTAAAAACATTTATATATGCTAAATAAGAATGATTATTTAGAGTAATATAACATATGGTATGATAACTGGAGATGGAGGTTCCATGCTTTCAAGAAGGATAGACACATGAGATATCGTGTACTAAATTTCAAGTATGGAGGGTTACTTCAAGTTTGAAGAGATTAGCGACCCAAAAAGGGTAAATATTACATATAAAAATTGAGGGAACATGTGGCATTGTGGTGGAAGGAAGTGTAGAAATAGCTAAATATAAGAAGAAAAGATAAGATTGTATGATGGGATAGGATGGTATCAAAAATGAAAATCAAGCCCCGCCTATATAATTCTAGATGAACTTGTTTAGAAGGTTATTAAACTTGTGATAAAAATAGATATCAATCAAGGAGTATACTGATTAGTTCTATCAAATCATGATTATATATGGGCATGTGGAAATCAACCAAGAGGACATGAGGTTCCTCAATGGCTTGAGCTCATAACTCCAAGTGAATTTTAGTTTGATGCACATAAAGACTATAGAAGAGGTTTACCAATATGCCTTGAAGAATAATATAATTGACATGTAGGAGAAATGTGCAAGAGAGAAATGGACACTTTAACAGGAGTCAATAGCACATGAATATGGATTACATTAAGTGCGCAAGTGATGCAAAGGAAATTAAGATTCAATAGAGAAATATACTTTTAAGAATATTCCAGGGCAAACATGTTTAATGGAAGTTTCTATTCATGCATAAATAAAGTGCATCAATCATTTGAAGGCCAAAGTGTAGGCATGGAGCTATCCAAAATTATGGAAGTAGTGTGCATAGACCCCTTAAAGAAATCAAAAATAAGGCACAAAAGTGTGAAGAACACCCAAAGGAGGGAAGATGTTGAATATTACCCAAGGTGGATTCCTAGGGAGATAGGAAAAAATATTCCATACAAGGTTAATACACTTAAGGGAAAATGTTTTTTAGTGTTGATTTTATAATGGAAGCATCAATAACTTAGTACTATAGGAGACAATACAAAAGTTGGCATTGAAGTGCATAGTGCATCCTAACTCATTTAGAGTTACCCAACTAGTGGATTAATAATAAGAAATTATGTAACAGCCATAAAGTAGAGATGAATATCAGGAGATTCACTAATCAAGTGTTATGTGGAATCCTATGATAGATCTTTATCATGTCTTGTTGGGGAGACAACGGTATTTTGATATAAAAATTCTCTATTATGGGAACAAAAACACCATGATATTGTGTAAGGATGGTATGGTATTTGCATTTTCTACCATTGAGAGAAGAAGGCAAAGCAATGTTCATAGGAAAAATGACATGGGATTTCTTGTGAACTCGACTTCCCGATGTTGGGCCGAGATAGGTGAAATGTGGAAAATGTGATGGATATGGATTGGTATAAGATGATAAGTATGGAATATATGGGAATAGATAATAATCAATATTCAAAGGTTTAGCACATACTCAAAATTGATTGATATGCAAGTACAAAACTTGATCATCAAGTATAGCAAAAACACATCTAACCTTTTTGTGTGGGATGTTATGATCAAGGATAATTATTGTGTGCAATTCATGATCTATATATGTTAGACCAAAGATACTTCAACCTAACTAGAAGACTCGTGGAAAATTTGTGTTCATCTCCGAGAGGGTCATACAAGAACATAAATGATTCATGAAGCAAAGCAAACTATGTGTTTGGATTTCTAACTCGGTTTTCTTGATTCACCCAAAATTGCTTAGCAATTAATAATTGTTTAGTTGATGCATTAAGCTAGTTGACTATTTGTGGGGACAAGGGTTAGAGTGGAAAACTAATACACGCAATCCTAAGTCTATGTCTCCATTTGATACTAATCAATACCTGGTGGGTAGATGATTGGTTTGAAAATTGTCCTACGAGGTTGAAAAGCCATAGTGCATCCTGAAAATGGTCATGTATGGTCATCAACTTGTGAGTGATAATAAAGAAGACCAAATAAGCAGTCAAAAGGAAAATAAGATGCTATGAATTGGTAGCATGAATTCCTAATCACTAGGTTTATCATTGTGACTTAGATTCCCAAACTATGTTAAATCTTAACACTAAATAAATAAAGAAACAAATCTAACTCGACTTCTTCAAACAAAAGAAATGTAAATTTAATCTTTTTAATTTATTAAATTCCTTCCTAGTTAATTAAATAAAATAAATATAACTACTTTATTCTATATTTTTGTATTTTGGAAATCTTTTTGAAAGAAAAGAATTAAAATTAATTAATTAACTAATGTTTTTGTATGTTTTGATCAGGATAATTAGTAAAAGTATGGTCATAAAGATCTATATAGGGTATTAAAGAATACTTAATTCTAGTTTCTACCTCTAATTATTCAATTGATAATACCCCTCCCATTATATTATTAGAATGAAAATACATAAATGATTTTTCCATGTATGTTTACTTACCCATTTTTCAATTACAATTTTATTTACTCCCTTTTTATTTCTACCCAATATATTAGAAAAAATATATTATAACACATTAATTTTTTTAATATGCATTTCTAGAAAGATAGTTAAGGGGGAAGATTTAATACATATTACAAGTCACCTTATATATGTTAAGCTTTATTCATTTATCAATAGTTCTTCATTCAATAATTAAGATGGTGAAATATTATCACCATGTTGAAAAGCATACTCAATTCTAGTTTTCTACCATCTTATTATTTGATAATTAAGAATCTAATTAATTTATTAAAAAGGAGATTATAATTTAATGAATTCTAACCACTACTCATTTGACTTAATTTTATTAGTATGTTATCTTAACATAAAAAATAGGGTTCAAATCTTTAGTTTTAAAAAATAAAAAAACCTAAATTTAATCTTTTAATTCTATTAAACCTTCCAATAGTTTATTAAATAAATAAATTAAACTACTTTCATTCCCTCATTTTTGTATTTTAGAATTTAATCTTTTTAAATAAATCTCAATTGAAATTAAAATTAGCTAATGTTTTGTGTTTTTTGGATTATTAAGAGAAAATAAAAGGTACAATATGAGGAAACAAATAAATAACTAAACCAAATTACTTCTTCTAATTAAAATAATTAAATAAAGAATAACTAGATATGGTTATTCCTCTATTTCTACAAGGGTTCTTTGCAATTATAAATATAAAGAGGAAGTATTTAAAAATATTATTAACCTAGTAAAATAGAGCTTCATGTAACAAAGCTATTGCCTCAAGTTTTCCATTAACTAAGGAATTCTCATAAGCAATTTCCTCTTTACCAAATAAATTTTCCCAGTAGAATGTGTCTAAACTAGTAAAAAGAAATGAACAAAAATAGAGGATGTGAAGATTTCTTCACTTCTTCCTCCAACCAAATTTTGAGAAAATAAACAAGGATAAGTTGGGTAGAAGTTATCTAGGGAAGAATATTTTCAAAAGAAATATTTTAAAAGAAATATTTTAAAATAAATATAGAAATGCAAAACATACACAGAAGTGATGATGTCTTCTTTTTTAATTACACTACAAATAATTTCCTTTGATTTCAATAGATGATGTCTAAAACTTTGAAAGAAATGAATTACATCCCCAACTTGGTCACCTCAATATTTTGGTAGCTTGTCCCAATGATACCGATGATGTATCAAGTGTCTCTTCAACTTCATACTCCTTCTAATGTGTGAGTTTCAAATGATCCATGTGAGAAAGGCAATAGATAACAATAAGAAATCAAGAAAACCAACTACTAGTTGGGTGTAAGGAATGTAGCTGGAATTTAAGCAGTAGGGAAGAAAGATAGAGAATTGGCTATCTATGTAAGAATATATCCAAAATCTGATAGCATAACACTTCTCGATATTCAAAATTTTAACCCATGATCCAAAAAATGTTTTATATTTATAAGTTACTAGAGAAGAAGTCAAGAACACGTGTCGATCAAGAACGGATGACTCAACCAAATGGGAAGAATACAATGGACTAATTTTAGAAAGAAGTAAGGAGAAATCTAAGACCATTTCAATAAGCCTATTTTTAGCTAATTTGACTAAGTGAATTGGGAGAAAATCAAATTGCAATCAAATGTAGGCATTCAAAATGTGTGCTTTAATTTTTGTTTACATGGTGATTCAATTGCCCCTATTTCCAAAGGGTAGTTATACATGACTTTTGTAGTAGTTACACAACCACCTAAAAGGAAATGCAAAAGGCTAGAAAAATGACTCCAATAGCAAATTGAGGGTCCAAAAGCTAGGGGTGAAGAAGATGAACTTAGTCAAGTTGGAAATTTAAAGGAGAGGGGAAAGGGTCTAGATTTCATTTTCATTTTGGAAGTAGATTTTCATCATTAGAGAATTCTCATGTTCAAATATTGCACCATGTAATTTTTGGGCACATACATATTGCCCCATCTAAATAGTGTTTTAGCCATAAATGTTTGAAAACATGATTTTGAGAATTGCACTTCCCTAAAATATAAGAGTTAGAAAGTTACCTAATCTAACCATGCATCGAGACATGTCAATTGAGTCCACTCACCACCTAAAGAAGAAGGACGGGAAATAAGTGCACATAATAAAGTGATACTTTGGAAAAATTTTTGAAATAAAAGATAAAAGTACTTACCATTTTGGAAGGTGAGAAATCTACTTGCTCCACCATCACCATTGTTGCACAATCTTGCCAAAATGGAGTTAGAAAGATAGAATACTCTAGATATCACATTTTTACCACTTTTAGAAATTATTTTTTATCTAATACTTTTCTATTTTTGAGGATCTGAATTTTTAGTGACTATTTTGTGCATGAGTACGGTGAAATCAATGAGCATTCAGACATGATGGAAACAAATATAACAATGGTAGTTGGGGTTTAGAAACAAGTTAGTTACACTTGATTATGTATTGTTTCCTTAGGTTTATATTTTCATTTGGAACAAGTTCAGAGGAGGGGATTTTAGGAATTTTATAATCAAAATAATCGGTATGGGTGTTGGTGTGTGGGATCCTATGTGTCCTCCACTCACATATGGAGGGTCATCTCACATGGGTTAGGTTTAGGGTTTGCTTGTGTGTCATGCACTAGGGTTACTCAACACCCTATATGTATTCCTTCATTTGACATTTATGAGTATGCCAAGACACTCCGTTTTCTTTCTCTATATGTGCAAGCTTTGTTCTTCGTATCCGCAAATCTAGTTGATTAGGGCCCTCCTTTCCCGAGGGGATAAGATAGTTCATTGTTATGTAATTTCTTCCATTGATTGATCGATTCCTCCTTGTGATTACACTAGAGCTATTACATTTCCTTTAGAGTGTAACTTCATCGTGGTGCATAGTTTTCGATACTGATTCTCGCAAACTCTTTCATGGTATCAGAGCGAGATCGGGTAAACGTGCATTCGTCATTTGAGTTGTGATTACTCTTGGTTTCATTTTTACTCCTCATGCAAGTTTTTCGATCATTAGATTCTAGAAATTTATTGCTAATGTTATTAACAAGTTGTTCTTGGAAAGTTTTCGGTTTTGTTGTGTTCTTCGTGCATGTGTAGATCTCCTTGAGTTTTCGGGGTTTTACTAGCTACATTTAGCTAGTTGTGGATAAATTTAGTAGATCAGCTAAAATAAGAGGTTCTTTATTCTAGTTTTTTTTTAAAATTAAAACTAGAAATTTTTAGATCTTTGCTTTTTTTTTGGTCTTTTTTATGTTTGCATGGTGTTTTTGCAAAGATTCAAGTCAACATTTCAGTTTGAAGTTTTGGTTTTTGATGCTCAACCCCGAGCTCTCTCCACCAACCTCTTCTATTCGGATTTTCCATCTTGTTTGAGTTATCTTGTGGGTGTTTTTCTAGGTTTTTTCCTTGTGGTTTTGGTCGTGTATTAGCTAAAGGCAAGCCCTTCTCTCGCCTCTAGTTCGCATCCCCCTACCCAAGTCCTCTCCTCTCCTGGCTGATTCCTCTAGTTCTCTGCGTGCTCTGCCCATGTTCCCACTCGACCTGCACCTCGGCACCTATTGTTTCCTGCGTGGCCGAGCCATCCTTCTCCTTGCGTGGTTACGACATGGTCCGCATGGTCCGTGTGACCTCCTCATGGTCTTCCGTGGCCATGAGCTTCTTTCACCTGCGAGCTCCTCCCTGAGCTCTCCACCTGTTCCCAACGGTTAGACTCTCCACCACCTCCACAAAGCATGTCGAACGGACTCCACAAAACTCGGCTTTCCCTCCATGACCGCATTGACTCGGCCTCGGTATTTCCACAAATGTTTTCAAACCTTGGTGGAAATTTTTGCAAGTGGGAGTTATATTCGGTAAGTTTTTTGGGAGTTATATATGGTAAGTTCATTTAAATTTTATTTATTTCATTCAAACCGTAAGTTGTTACAATTTATTTTTGGTAAGTTTTTTTAAATTTCCTTTTGGTGGGATTTTTTTAAGTGGGCATTTAATTTTATTTAAGGCAAGATTAACCGAAATTTTTAAATTGTAGTGGGAAACAATTTAAAATTGATTTCTTTTAAAAAGGAAAGTATTTAAATATTTAATTAGGATTTAATTTTAATTAGATCTTAATTAGTGTTTTCTATTAATTGTAATTAATTAGATTTAATTATATTAAATCTAGTTTTATTAATTACGAATCTAATTTATTCTCATTTACGATTAGTAAATAATTTAAAATCATCCTTTCAAAATAACGTCTTATTGTCATTTTTTAAAACTCCAATAGCTTTAAAATTAGCTAAATTAGGCATTTCAAAATGGTAATTTTAGGCGTTATTGTCGATTTTTTTTTACTAATCGTGCGCTCAAGTGTGCAGTGATACTCTGAGCATTTTTTTCTTCCGTGTGCCTTTTCGGCGTTCTGAAGATCATAGGACTCGTCTTTAGTTCGTTAAAAACCTCAGTATCTACCCTTATTATTGCTTGCGACTAGTGAGTGCATCCACCAATACATGTTTAGCAAGGGGTATCTATTGTGACGTGAGACACTTTTTTCTCACAACTAGGATTTGATTTCACCTCCTTCCTAGTTTTTGGCAAGTTGTGCTTGTTTATGGTGTCACTTTGTTGCGCTCCACGAAACACAATTATGGTCTCCTCTCTTGCACGTTATTACGCTTGATTGCAAGGTGAGTTACCAACTTGTTTCAAGACACACACTTGGACCCGATTGTATTCAACGCACTAAACTATAAAGTGTCGAAAGCAAGGGGTTATTATATTGTCCTGGGTGGTTGTGATTCTTGTGTTTCTTTTCTGCATTTTTCTCTCTCTTCACTATGGATGCACTTTCAATTCCTTTGCTTACGTCATTCAAATTATTCGAATGGAGATCGAAAATGATTATGAAACTAAGGGGTAAAGGGTTATTCTGCATCACCATGGGAACTGAGACTGAACCAAACAACGACCCTAAAAATCTAAGTGGTTAAACCATAGTGATGAAGCTTTAGGTCTTCTTTGCATGTCTGTTTCTCCTGACTTGCTCTTCCACATTGAGTCGTCTGAAACACCTAATTTTGCGTGGAAAACGTTAGATGGAATTTTTGGACAACAAGATGACATGAGAGCGCATGAGTTGGAAAACGAACTACTAGGGTTAAATCCTAGTGATTTTGAAAACCTACAAGCATTCTTCTCTAAGTTTGTCCACACTAGATTGTTGTTAAAGGAATGTCAAGTAGAGAAGAAAGATTCTCAACTGATCTTGTCGATTCTCTCTAAGTTAGGTCCTGAATATTCTATCTTTGTGTCAACTTTTATGCTACAAAAGTTACCTTGGGCAAGGATTGGAATATGCCCTCCTTTGACTGTTTTTCGTCCCAACTCATTCGAGAACAGAAAAAATCATTCAAATGGGGTCTCTCAAGTCCAAGTCACATGCCCTTGTAGAAAGTACTAGTAAGGAAAAGAAGACTGAAAAGAAGAAAGAAAGAAAGGACCAACCTAAGAAGGAAACCAAGACCAAAACTAAATTTAACACGAACACTTTGACTTCTGAGCCTAGAGCACAGAAAGACAAGTATTTGTGTTCCTATTGCAAGAAGCTTGGTCATAAAGAGCATATGTGTATGAGAAAACAAATTGATCACCTTACTCATTTACTTGAGAAAAATCAAATAGGTGTTCTAAGTCTATTAAACAAAATGCTCCAAGGTTGAGTCTTCTACTACAAAAGGGTTTAAATCGATAAGAAGAAAGGAAAGGCCCTTGTAGCCAAAGTTGCTCCTTCATCGACATGGATTATAGATTTTGGTGCCTCGCACCACATGGCTTCTTCACATGTTGAGTTCTCCAACATCAAGCCTTGTGGTATGTCCCAAATCACGATGGGTAATGACACGACAATGTCGGTTTTCAATAGTGGATCGCAGTAGAGATGGATGGGGAACATTCAACCAAGTGTTGAGTGTTCCTGATATCTCTACCAATCTCCTATTAGTTTACCAAATTACTCACCTTGGTGAAGGAATGTGAGTGGAATTTGGTCCTAACTCGATGATTATTCGTGAGCTTAATGATGACACTATAGTGGCTGAGGGAAAGGCGGATCACCATTCACGGTTGTATACCTTTTCCCACTTTACTTTTGATTCTACACCCATTGCCTTGCTCACTCATGCAAATGAGGTTAGTAAGCTATGGCATGAGCATTTTGGACATCTAAATTATCGCTACCTTGAACAATTGAGCCAAAAATGAAATGGTCAATGGGTTACCCCACGTCAAGTTTTCTAAGGGTCTTTGTGAGGGTTATACCCTTGGAAAGCATCCTAAAAAGAACTTTGACAAAGGAAAAGCCTGGAGAGCTACTTGTCCTTTGGATCTTGTTCACAGTGATATTTCTGGTCCATTTCCATCTCCTTCATTTACTAGAGCTCTTTATGTGCTGACCTTCATTGATGACTATTTGTGATATACTTGGGTATATTTTCTTAAGCTTAAGTCTGAAGTCTTTGAACATTTTCAGGACTTTAAGGCTCTTGCTGAGAAACAAAGTAATGGTCTATTAAGGTTCTTTGAACTGACAATGGAGGTGAATATGTAAATAATAGGTTCATGGATTTCTGTACTTCTGAAGGGATCTCCTCAGTAGCATATAGTTGCTTATAGCCCTTCGTAGAATGGAGTAGTAGAAAGAAAGAACCGTACTCTTAAGGAGATGGCCACTTGTATGATTCACTCAAAGTCTCTTCCTCGCAGTATTGGGCTGAAGTAGTGAATTTTGCTAATTACATTCAGAATCGTGTTCCACACAAGGTAGTAAGAGGGATGACACCCTTTGAAGCCTAGTTTAGATGCAAGCTTGATGTTGAGCACTTTCAAGTCTTCGGATCCAAGGCTATGGCTCAGATTCCCAAGAAAGAAATGTAAATTGGAACCACAATCCAAGCCTTGTATCTTTGTAGGGTATCCTGATGGTGTGAAGGGATATTGATTTTTGAATCCTACTTCTCATGAGCTTTATATTCGAGAGAAGTGTTAAGTTTGATGAGTCTTCTTTGACTTCTACTTCTCTACCTATTGATGTTCTTTGCAGATTGTTGATTCAGATTTTGACTCATCAGATGATGATGTTGTTGAGCGTGCTCCTCTTCTTGAATCGACCATCAGACCTTTGAGTCTTCCGATTCGATAGAGTGATGATGAGGACTATGTCCCTTCTCACTCGAGTGAGAATCTTCGACTCCGCAGCCCCGATCCTCCCGGTCCTCTTTGAAAGCTAGAAAACTTTGCAAAGTGCTATTTAGTTGGAGATACTATAAGTTTTGGATTCAGAAAAATACGTGACATTAATATTATTTATCCGTATGTTCATGAAATACATTAGGCTATTATATAGCCATAATAACAGCTAAACAACCTCCTATAAAATAGGAAGGAGTCACAACAATTAACCCGGATGTTATTCACGGGTATAACAAACTCTAAGAATTGAAACAATATATTATAACAATATACATTCAAACCTAATATTTAATATATAACAATATTAAATATTAACTAACAAACTATAATGTAAACATTAATATTTAATTTCCTAACATTCCCCCCTTAATGTTTACATGGTAACATTAGAACTTTCACACTTCCTTTGCAGCCTGGCGCCTCTGCGCGCTCATGATCTTGGCACACACTCAAATATAGAAGGTAGAAGAAGGAACACATTAACTTCTTATCGACCAAGCATCGCTTCAGAACACATCCTTTGAGGATGGGAACATGCTGTTAGAATCATCTCCTATCAACTTCACTCTAGGGAACACATCCGACCTAAGTCAAATGGTGGGAACTCAGCAGAACACATCCGAACAGACCTTCAATGGTTTTCAGGAGGCTAACCACAAACCTAGGTATGAACAGAAACATTTGATGACTATTCTACTCATCAAGTCTCATGATGTTGTGTTTCACCGTGTAACTTCTTCTCTAAAGTATGTTTTTTTTTCATTTGGGGAAATAGGAACAACCACATACCAAAGAATTGAATGAACCACGTCTGCTCTTATTTTTCACACCATTGAAAATCACACCAAAAAAATTGACACCCACATAACTGCGGAATATTTGAACACCGCAAAACTCAAAAACAAGTACTACATCGCACACTCGTGCTGCTATTAAATCATTTTGTGCGGCTCTCCGTTTTGGACTAACGAGAGGTCACTATCTCGACTTCTCAGGCCTCCGATGCCTCCATCCTCCACCAACATGCCGCTAACTCACTCGATTGGATATGAAGCTTAATTGTTTTCACATTGTTTATTATATCTTTGTTCTAACACCGAAAATGCGTCCGTAAGGCAATTTTTTTTTATTTTTCAGACTTTTTACAATTATACGACATTTGACGACAACTCACAGATTTGACAAAGACTATTTTGAATCGGACAAGAAGACTCGACTAACTTTAAAAAGTAATAAAACGAGATTACTTTTTAAATGAAAATGAGAATTAAAAAATCCTAAAATCACCTATATGGAATTATTTATTACGACACTTAGCTCTAAATGAAACTAACTTAAAAAAAAATTAAATAACATACCCTAGATGGTATACAATGGTCTTACTTGCTAGACTCACCAAAATACAACATACAAATGTGATTTGTAAGGATGGAATATGACCACTAAAACAAATTGAATTTATACTTCAAAACACTCAAACGACTTATAAGACCATTGGACCTCTATAGAATTCAACAATAAACAATACACTATTAAAATAATTGAATGCTATGGACCAATGAAAAGACTTGTAACAACACCCGTGAAAATTAGAAGTAAAGGACTCTTCACAATGACAAGAAGAAAGACATACCTACTCGCCTAAAGTTTGGTGGAGTCTCCAAGAAACGTAGCATCGTAGCTATCATGTCACTTAAATGCACTGAATCACCATAGCACCAAACACGTTGAATACTTTTTCAAAAAACTTGAAATAGTCTTTGCAGCGAATGCCCCCAATCTCGATTCTTATTTCAACACAATAATTTTATTCCTCATCGAGCCTCAAAATCTGAAACTTGACGACGTCTTTGGGGTATAGATCACAGAGTGGAAGAATTTGTTGTCTGGAGAAAAATCAACCAAATATTACTTCCAGTTAAATTTTCATCGTTGTTTCTGCCAGATCTGAATAGTTGGATCGTCGTTTTAGACAATGTTGGTCTTACAAGTATTGTTCAGGATGGGACACGAATCTGGAGATGAAGTCGACCCACCAAAACAATTGGATATGTAGAAATTGTAGTCGATTGACAGGGATCAGGGCATGAATTATCTCCACCTTTGTTGGCAATCGGTGTTGATCTGTCGAATATTTCTCGTAGATCATAAGCTGAGTAGATACGGTTTGAATGAATAGAATACACCAATCACTCCGATGTTCAATACAATATTTTCTATATGCCTCTCAAGATTAATTGACAACGGGTAAAATGCAGATCAGTAAAGTGCACAATCGTTGATGTAGACTTACATGTGCACTAAAAATATCAATCTACAATTCTTAAAACCCAGAACTACCACGATGGAAGAGATCACAACAAATAGAAATCAATAAATGACGTTGAGTTAATGATTCTATCCCTACATAATCTCAGAGAATAATATTTTCTCATCCTGAGAGGTGAAGCACAAAGCTACCCCTATACTCGCTCTCTCACTATCCATACTTTCTGATACTCTGGATTTCACACTTGGAAAAATACATGATTAATTATATTATTTGTCTGTATATCTCATGAAATACATTAGGCTATTATATAGCCATAATAACAGCTAAACAACCTCCTATAAAATAGGAAGGAGTCACAAATAATTGAAATGTTATTCACGGGTATTCTAATAATAATATATTTTTGAAACAATATATTATCAATATACTCTCAAACCTAATATTTAATATATAACAATATTAAATATTAACTAACAAACTATAATTGGCATGGGAGGAAAAGCGGGAAAAACAACAAATGTAACATTATAATTAAGCCGGCTTTCACGGGAAGAACAGATTCAAATACCAAAAACACCGCTCGGCCTGTCCCACACATTGCAAGCTTTTTTACCGTTGAAAAAAAGAATAGGAACAGAGGAAACATGGGGGGTCCACCATGCAAAACCGAGCTGACCCACAACCCTGAGTGGAAAGAGAACACGGAGCTTTGGGAGTACCTACAATTGGGGGCTGTCGAATTTCATTGAGAGGATTCAAGGCTTCGACCAAGACATCTCCATCAAATTCGCCAAGGGTTGGAAGAACAGAATTGTCAAGTACAGTAACATGAAAATGGAAATTACAGAAGAGCTCATAGCTCAAATCACGGGTCTCAGCCTGGAAGGTGCAAAATTCTTCAATAAGAAGGTCGACAGGGAGGTTGAAACCAGGAAATTTCTGGAAGAGGGAGAGAACCTTCTTGAATTCGTTGGCCTCAAAGTGGAGTCGATCCCTGCACCTTTGATGAACTTGCCAAAAATGAAGGAAGATATGTGACTATTCCTCACAAGCATCTGATTTTTCTGAATCATTTTCAGTAGAAATAACATTATTAGCTTTCCTCATTATCTGATCAACTCCTTGGAGAAATCTATAAGGGAAGTTCAAAATCACTCTAGGGCTGTCCCTCTGCACCAGGGCCTTATCCTCCTGATTCACCACCACTTTTCCAGCTGCCCTCCCATGAACCCTATCCCACCTCCCTCCTTCACACCCCCACCTACCCATACTGCTCCCACTCCACCCCTGCTAAAAAGAAAGAATGATGATGTTGGCTCTAGCAAGAAAAGCAAGAAAGCTAAAATCCCTGCTTCCCAACGTGTCCTTAGGAGCCACAAGGACTTAGAACTTGCTGAAAACCTCCTGCATATTAGCATGCCTGTGGAGAAGCCCAAAGAGGAGGATTTGCTGGAGAAGGTTGACAGATTGGAGAAGGAGATCCAAGATATCAAAGGGGCTCTAAAAAACATGGAGAGAGTCAAAGGTAAAAGGGTCCTGCAAAGTGAGGAGGATGAGGGGGTCATTGATGAAGTCTTCAAGAAGATGCAGTCCCTTGATGGCAGATTGGGGAACGCCAAAAGCCGAAATGACTGCATTTTGTCTGCCCTCAAAAGCATCTATAACTTCATTGAACAACATGTCCACAGTGTTTGCAGTTTAAGTGGAATCAATGAAGACATATGGGGCCCTAAAGAGAATAGGGACATTGCAATCTCCCAAGCTGACATGAAGGACCCCTCTCAGGCCACAACCATTGCCTTTTCATGTCATGCTGGAGCCATGGTTAAGATTCAGAGCCACTCAAGCAACAGTTGCTTGTGCATTTTTTTTAGCCGTAATCATTCGCCATCGAGGTGGTTTTCTTTGGGATATTTTTTGCGAGCTCTTTATTCTGTTTCACTTTTGGTTTCTTTTTGATCCTGTCTTCTTTGTTCTGGATCTCTGTACATTTAGATCCACTTTACACCTTTATTGTAATATACAGACGTTGAAGGTTAAATTTTGCCTCTGGGCTGCTTTTCTCATTTTCTCTATCTAGGCTTTTGAGCCCTTTGTACACATGTGGCATAGTCCCTTCAAAACTATTTTCTTAATAAAAAAACTAACAAATTATAATGTAAACATTAATAGTTACTCTAACAAATACTTGGATGAGACGACTTGCTTAGATTTCATGGGCCTCACTCTTTCTTCGCCCTGTTTTGATCCATAGTCTTTCTTGGAGGCTTCTAGTATTCTTGAGTGGGATTCTGCCATGGATGAGGAGTATTTCTCTCTCATGAAGAACGATACTTGGGATCTCACCCCTCTTCCGAAAGGGAAGAAAATCATTCAGTTGTAAGTGGGTGTTCCAAACAAAGTATGGAATAGATGGAGATGTCAAAAATGTTAAAGCATGATTAGTAGGATTTCTCGATACAGGGTTGATTATTGAAACATTTGCTTCGGTTCTGATAAAGATGACTTCTATCACTTGTCATCATGTGGTAGAAAATAGATGAAAATTCCATCAAATGGACGTTAAGAGTGCCTTCCTTCATGGTGACCTAGAGGAAGAGATCTACATGGAACAACCTCTAGGTTATGTCCATGATCCTCCTCGCTTTCAGAAGTTAAAGAAGTCTCTTTATGGCCTTAAACAAGCCTCGGGCTTGGTATGCCAAGATGGACTCCTTTTTACTTACATCGGGTTTACTAGGTGTCACTCCGATCCAAATGTTTATATTCTAAAGCAAGATGACTCCATATTCATTCTTATTCTCTATGTTTAGGACTTGTTGATCACAGTAGCTCTTCCTCTATTATTGATTCTGTGAAGATCACCTTGGCCAACAAGTTTTCCATGACTGACTTAGGTCTGCTTCATTACTTCCTTGGGATCCAGATTTCACAATTTGACTCGAGAATTTTGATTTCGCAACCTAAGTATGCTCTTGATTTGCTAGCTCATTTTCAGATGTTCGATTGCAAGTCTTCTCCTACTCCTTTTCTTTTTAGGGTTAAGTTGGTTTCTGATTTCTACTCCCTTGGTTGATGGTACCCTTTATCGACAGTTGGTGGGGAGCTTGATTTACTTGACTCACACTCGACCAAATTTATCTTATGTTGTTGGGATCGTGTCCAAATTCATGTAGGAGCCACATGAGCTACATTGGAAAGTAGCTAAATGGATCCTTCATTATGTTCGTGGCACCTATACTGATGGCATTCACTATTATGGAGGGGTGGATATTGACTTGATTGGGTTCATAGATTTTGATTGGGCTGGTGACTTAGATCATTAGAAATCTACCTCTGGCTACAGTTTCTCTCTTGGTTCGGGTCCTATTAGTTGGTCTAGCAAGAAACATGAGAATGCAATTGCGATATCTTCTAGAGGCAGAATACAGAGGAGTAGTTAACACTGCCACAGAGGTTGTTTGGCTACAGGGTATTCTGATAGAGTTTGACATCCACTTTCGGCGGCCTACCATTATCTATTGTGATAACACAAGAACTATCTCAATTTGCAGAAATCTAGTTTAGCATTAGCAAACGAAGCACATTAAGATCCATATGCATTTCATATGATAGCTTATTCATGATGGTATCATCGACATTCAATACATTCAAATAGCTGATCAGATTACAGATATATTCACCAAGCCCTTCACTGAGGTGAAGTTTCTTCACTTGCGGTCTCTTCTTGGGGTGAGGTCTTATGCAACTGCTCATCTTCTTTAGGCTATATAGTCCTTCTCTTCTTCTTCTAGGAAGATGTTGTTTATACATGGGCACCTTATCAAGCCTTTAGTTGTTGGGCCCCATTGACACATCTTTCTTAGTTTTTTAGGAGTGTCTTCTTGTTTTGTCTGACTCATCATAGCCACTACCCCAGCTTCGATGAAGGGGTGTTGGTGTGTGGGATCCTATGTGTCCTCCACTCACATATGGAGGGTCATCTCACATGGGTTAGGTTTAGGGTTAGGTTTAGGGTTTGCTTGTGTGTCATGCACTAGGGTTACTCAACACCCTATATGTATCCCTTCATTTGACATTTATGAGTATGCCAAGACACTCTCGTTGTCTTTCTCTATATGTGCAAGCTTTGTTCTGTTATGCAAGTTCTTCCATTGATTGATTGATTCTTCCTTGTGATTACGCTGGAGCTATTACATTTCCTTTAGAGTGAAACTTTATCGTGGTGCATATTTTTTATATAATTCTCACAAAATCTTTCAATGGGGTGTATCTAAGAAAATTTAGTCTATTTTTGCTAATTTGGAACTTTTGTAATGTTTTTCTAAGTTTTTGGTATGTAGGGAAATGGGTGACAGAGATGATGACATGAATGTCATGGCAGTTGCACAATCACCACTCTTCATGCCAGGGGTGGTTGTGCAATCATTGTGATAATTACACAACCTCCATGATAATTGTATAACCACGGTGATAATTGTGCGGGTGATACTTTGTGTAGAGGGGTGGTTGTGCAACCACTACTCTGTATAGAGGAGCAGTTACAAAACCATTATTTTTGCTAAGAAATTTTAATAAGAAACACACTTGCTTGATTATTTTTGCTCATTATTTTTTGTGTTTTATGGGTTTAATGTTTTGATCAAGTGTTCTAATGTTCCTTTGCTATTTTATTGATGTCACAGGGGTCTACATTCACTAGAGCATGGATTGAGAGTAGAATTGGCTTGCCTGAGTTCTCTTCTTATTGATCGATGCATAATTATATTTCACTTGTTAATAATCCAAAAGGTTGGTATGATCCAAGGACTTGAAAATTGCCCCTTAGCCTTCACTTTGTTGATAATTTCTTCAAGTCAAGAACCCCAAATCAAGCAAATGTTTGATTTATAACCTTATTTCTCTTATCCAAGCATTGGATCATGTCACTACACCTTATTCCAAGTCAAATCAACCATTTAAACCAAAAGTGTCAAATTTATTACCTTATTTCAAAATTGTCCTTACCAAGCTTCTTAAGGATTCACCTCTTGTGAGTTGGTGGTTGGAGAAACCTACACTTACCCAAAACAAACTGAATTTATTTTTGGACACCCATTTTTCCCTCCAAGGTGTGGGTGAATGTTTTTGACTCAATCTTCAATGTAGATTCCTCAACTCTACTATTTTCCTTCTAGGCCTAATCCTCCTCTAATAGCCCTGCCTATTTAGTTTTTCACCGCTAACTTTTGATTCGGGAAGTTTCTAAGAAAAATAAAATCACTTTAGGATACCCATTTGGGGTTTTAGGCATTGTATATGATTTCATAGAACCTTTCTTTGAATAAATTCACTCAAATCTACTCTCCTGGTTTTTAATTAGGTCTCAAGACTATTTCCTACAATCTGTTCAAGGATGTCACAAATTGCAAGAAGTAGGTATCTCATCAAGGATAAAACTTGTAAACTCTCTTTCAAGTCTCCCTCGATGTCCTCACTTACCAAGTTGAGAACTTGATTCTCTATATGATACTTAACTCTAATATAAAAAAAATTACAAAGGCTTCTTAAATCTTATTAGCTATAATATTTCATTAGACTAACGGTTTTCTCTTCCTTACACCAATCTTACTTGACTATGAGAAATACACCACTATTACACATTTCTTCTAGTTATTACAATACATAAATTCCTATAAACCATGGAATACACCTTTCAAAGAAAAAAATAGAGCAATCTTGAGCTCGTACCAATCATGTATGTGGTTAACCAAAGAGATATCTGAGTTTCAATAACCATTAAAGACCAAATACAACTGGAAAAACTATCAAATATTGTTTGGTAACAAGAAACTTCAATACAAAATTTTCTTGGAGTTCACCTCCCAATCCTTGATCATTCGAATGATGAACTAAAATCAGTTAAAAATATCATTTATCCTTCTTGCCTCGAGTTTTTCATCCATAACTAACTGTTATGATATCATGATAAGGTCATATCTTAAGAGAAAGGCTTAAAACAATTTTTAAAAACCATTAAGCTACATTATAAGACTCCAAGGCATCATAATGATTCAAAAACTCTCTAACATACTATATGTAATCTCTTAACTCTCAACACCATGTGAGCAAGCCGAATGGACTTTATACATTCAAATTGTTAAAATGGAGGGAAACCTCAAATTCAAAATTTTGACTAATAAAACTCTACTAAACACACCTAGAATGAGTCTTAATGACTCACACATAGACTCAAGACAAGGTAGGTCTTCTTAAGAGGAATGGGATATGGTGGTTGGTGCAAACTAGGCCAATGCCCTAACCAATAGGATACTTTGTGATTTCCTTACTTATTGTGATGCATATCAAAATACCATCGATTCACTGGCATCCACATAGAGTGGACTAGTACACTAGAGGATGTTTACAAAATTTTGAGTTCCTATTACAGGGAAGAAGCTAGTCTTTGAAAAGTTATTCCCACCGAGATGATTCTCGCAATTGGGTGATATACTTGGGTGGTGTTAGGGCAATCAACATGAGTTCCGAGTAGAGTATAATGTTAACTTTAGTGGAGACAAATCCCATCCCTACTCTACGTAAGGTCATTGTTGGTATATTGGCTTCCCGTTTGATTAGATATAAGGGAGGGAAAAAAATTGGGCTTCCATCATTCAAATTATAAAGTTGCATGGCAGGGTCTTTGCATGGGGTCAAGACATATTGGTGACCACTTATCGTGACTTGTATTTGGTGGCTAGGTGCGATTTGATATATTTGATTCACCCTACACTTATCGTGGCATGGTTATATGAAAGGGTGATCCTCTATTAGAGGGGTGTGGATATGGAACTTATCATGGCTACACCACATGTAGTGAGTACCATAACTACCACAGACATGATACAAAATCCTTATCTAGACGTGATAGGCCTTTGGTCCAAAGAGGGGATTATAATATCTCCTTATATAGGTACCACTCATCTTATTGATTGTGGTGGATGTTGAGAGATTCATCTAGTAACATGGGTGCCCTAGAAATTTAATCATGGGTATATTGATCCTCTTCTTGCAGTTCAAACCATGCTCGAGAGGCATAAGAAAGGCTAGGGCCAACCGTTTATAGATGTGTAGTGGAAATTAATGGTACTTGGGAGTATCGATATGGGTACATTTAGTTATGCCTAAAGGCGAGCCACTAGAGGAGGAGGGCACCACCGGAAGTTTTGTGGATTAGAAGAATAATCATAGAGGGAAAAGAGGAGGAGGAGGTTGGGAAAAGCTCTGAGTTAGAGGAGTGGTGAGGAAGAGGTATTCGAGACTAATGATGAGGAGGCTAATGGTACTAAGGAGGAGGCTACATAGCAAGATGAGGAGGAGCCTACATAGGCAAATGAGGAGTAGATTGCACATGTAGGGGAGGAAGTCATAAACCCCGATTGAATTGGGGAGATCCTAGTATGTGACCTTGGTTATCTTTCTCTTATTTCCTATATTAGAGTTACTAATTTAAATGTTAATTATTTTTCTAATTTGTCGATGTGTGTGTATTTTGTAACCATTACTACAGAGTGGAGAGAGATTATCAAGTAGATAAACCTTGACTTATTCACCATTACTTCTTTTTTTTTCATGAGATTCTCTAATGGTTGACCTAGGACTTATATCTCATGTTAGTCATCACATATACATGTTTGTACCTTCCGGCATGCAATAGGTGAGCTTTCTTAGATGTGGTGAGAATACAATATTGAAATAACAAAGTTGATGATTATCATGAGATGCTTAGAGAATGATGATCTACCTCGTAGCATGGCTATTGGTACCACATCTTTGCATGGGCACTCCCACCGATGCTCTCATCATTTGACACATGGAGGTTCTAATGTAGGACCTAATATTCTACGACATAGAGCCATAACAAGAGCCCTCAACTCATTTCTTCAGGGGTCTCAAGCGGATGGATAGGAAGAGTGCCTTTATTTTTTTATCCATTTTTGTGTGTATATTGATATTTTAGATTTTTGCTCATGGTTGAGAGTTTTACCACACTTTTCCTTTGGTGTGATGGAATTTTAAAAACCTTGGTGTGTGTGTGTGTGTGTGTGTGTGTGTGTGTGTGTGTGTGTGTGTGTGTGTGTGTGTGTGTGTGTGTGTGTGTGTGTGTGTGTGTGTGTGTGTGTGTGTTTTTTGACTTAAAAATCCCTTGTATATTTGTTTCTTCATGTTCTAATTCATTTGTGCACTTTTAAAATTTAGGAATGTTCGATGTTTTTATGTTTTTGTGTTATGGATGCTAATGTAATATGATAAACAAAATGAGATATGAAAACACACATGTTTGTAATTTGTACTTAGGAAACTCATTTTTCAAATAATGTTAAACATTCCATTCCATTGGCATAACATATTATAGATGACATAGTGATGAGATATCTCACACTATTCTTGACCCCATACAACCAAAGCAAGATATGAGGGCTCACCACCTAGATCCAAAAAAATAGCATGAGATATATAAGTGAGTGATGCATAAACGAGAGTGATCAATAGAAATACTCGAGACTTAACAATGACCCATTCAATAAATTATGGCTTATCCCAATTTAATTTATCTGACCAAATTGAAATAAATCTTCACTTCATAGGTTTTGGCTAGACTTAGACCCTTGGGTGGCTCGCTAATTTACAAAGTCTGGTTTAGGGAATAGTTTTCTCTCCTAACATAAGCATATAAATTATCTCCTTGGAATTTTATATGTTCAAGCACCTTGTTCCATATTATCTTAAGGCTTTATTTTCCTCTCTTTTTTTGAAATGACCCCATATTTCTTGCCCATGCTACCAATAAGAAGCAAGGACTCATCACCGAGGATAAAACATAGGCAAGTAAGGCGCATCTCTCCTTTCCCAACCTCACACTACTAACAAGAATCATAGGCATCACCAAAACCGGGGAGGATGAGAGGTTTATTTATTTTCAATGTGTGGATATATATTTGATTTTGATATTTTTCCTTGTTTTTGCATTATTCTTTTTGGGAAGGAAATTCCCCCCCAATCTCAACCCCGCGTGACTAGTAGGACATGAGGGCTCACCCCCTAAGACCGAGATGGGTGGACATAAGATTCAGTGAAGTGTTTAGAGATTTCTTTTTAGGAGAGACCTTTTTAGAAGGATAATATGCCATCAATAATCTATTAGATAAAACCATATGTAAAAACATTTGAAGTGGAAGAAATCACAAAAGGAGTGAAGTACAAAAATATGATAGAATCAATATTAACTTCCATCTCATCATTATAATTGGTGAGAAATATTATATAAATGAAGAATATGATAAAATTGTGAAGATATCAAGATTGAAACATCTAATCAATGTATGAAAATTTTAATATTATTATAAAACAAGTGAACTCACAATACCATATAAACACAACAAAAAGTAAATGAAACAGGGTGAAAATGCAATGAGGAAAATGTGGAGATATTATATTCCTATATGTAGAAACATTTTAGATGGAGTGAGTTGATGGATTCGTTGACTCCTCACTCTCCAAAGTTTACAAATGAAAGGTTTTCATTCTTGAAATATTTAGTTACTTGATAAGGACCAAGTCATTTAGGTTCAAATTTATGAGCTTCGCTAAATTTCTTATCTATCAAAATATCAAGTCTCAACATAAGGTCACCCACTTGAATTAGGCATTCATAAACTTTTATACTATCAATAACACACCCTATCTACATAAACCTAGTGATATTTCTTAAATATGATCCTTTTCTCATCTAGCTTTTCCAAATATGTTAAATATGGGTTCTTATACTCATCTTCATCAAATATTCCTTTTAAGGACACCCTAAGACTAGGGAATTCTACCTCTAAAGGTAAAACAACTTTTGAACAAAAATGAGGGAGAACGGGGTTTCCCCTATCGGTGTATGGATGGAATTCCTATAGGCCCATAAGATTGGGAACAAATTAAGATGTCAATCCATCTTATTATCCTTAACTATTTTGATGAGAATGGACTTCATCATTTTATTTGTAGCCTCACCCTGACCATTTTATTGAGGGTAATATAAAGAGGTAGTGTGATGAGAGATTTTAAATCTTTTGCATATCTCATATACCTCATCTTCTTAAGTAATGAGCCATTATCATAGATAATGACATGTGGGATGCCATACCTAAAAATAATCTAGTTTAGGATAAATTTGGCTATGATAGACCGTGCACCATGGTTAAAAAATACCTCAACCCACTTCACAAAATATTTGGTTACTTTTATGATGAATTTATAACCATCAATAGAAGCGGGAGATAATTTTCCTATTAAGTCCAAATCCCAAGTAGAGAAAGGCCATGATGTAATTGTAGTTTTTATAGCCTAAGTCAAGATGTGTATGGTGTGTGAAAATCTTGACATTTTTACACTTTTTGTACATATTTCACAAAGATCACGCTTGAGGGTAGGCCAAAGTAGACCATCCGATGATTTTTTTAGGAAGTTGAATTCCGCCTGAAATGTCTACCATAGACTCCACTATGGGGATTCAAAAGGATTTTCTTTGTTTCTTATTTGCTTAGACATCTAAGTAATAGGCCATAAAACTCCTTTCGATATAGGACTTATTTTATGATGACATACTTGATGGTTATTATAAGGAGTCTTCACCTTTCTTGTGAGTTAGACCCTTATGGGTAAGTTTAGTCCAAAATCTAGTTTATTATGTTGAAGTACCATGGGAAAGGTGAAATTTTGGGTGTTTCAATATGGAAAATGCACTCTTCAAGGAATTCTAGATTGAATGGCTCACCATAATCCAAGGGGTTGTTCTCTAGCCAATCGAAAATGATTTCCCCTTGACTAAATTTTGATTTATGTAAGCTCAAATTCGTTCATAAGAATTATGAACCTATGATCTTTCTTAGATAAGGATACTTGGGTTTAGAAGGTACGTCAAGCTCTTGAATTAATAATGAATCTTGTATATTGGTTGAGCATGTAGTGCCTCAATCATTTAGTTATAAAAATAATGTCAAGACACTCTTTCTCCTCCTATTTCTACTAGGTTTCATAATCAAGAAGGACACAAATAAGAAATGAATATCATGTTTGTGACCATCATCGTCTTCTTGTCTCAATATGCATGAAATTGAGACATTTTGGCCTTAAATAAATAATAAAAGTATGATTAGACTTAGATGGCTTGATAGTGGGTCGAGAAAGAAGGAATTGTTTCACATATTCAAATGTGTCATGAGAATCCTTCATCCAAGTATTGGAACATGTTTATTTAGAAGACCATTGATATGATGTATAACATAGGTGAGGTCAAAGAAAAACCTTTGGATTTCCCCAATTTACCCAAGAAATACCTAGTTCTAGGATCATTCATGGGTGGAGTACTCTTGAAAATTGCATGAATTTTTATATGGTCTACATCTATTCCTCATGAGGAAATGATGTAACCCATTACTTCTCTCATGTAACTCTAAAGACACACTTCTCAGGGTTCAAGGTGACATTGTATTCAATTAAGTGAGAGAGAATGATATGGAGTAATTTAGGATTATCACCCATCTTTCTATCCTTTTCTAGTAGGTCATTCACATAGGTTTCAATAATTTTATGGATAAGGTCATATAATATGTAATTCATCACGCTTTCTAAGTAACCCCAACATTTTCCATATTGAAAGACATGACTATGTAACAAAAGGTCCCCTAGGGTGTGGTAAAGATTGTTTTGGTTTGATATTCCCTTATTCGATTATATCCCAATAATCCATCCATAAGGGACAACAACTCATAGCCAACATTTATGTCGATAATGAAATCTATATATGGTAATGGGAAATCATATTTTGGACAAGTCTTATTAATATCCCTGAAGTTGATACAAATTCTTCTCTTACCATTTTTCTTAAGGACTAGGATGATGTTGGAAAGCCACATGAAGTAATCATTTGATTTTATAAACCCTACTTGTAGGAGTTTCATTACCTCCTTGTTGACAATTAAAGAGACCTTTAGCTTCATTGGTCTTAACTTTTGCTTGATGAGTTTTTCATCAAGTTTGGTTACCAAATTATGAACCATGACACTCGAGTTGACTCTTGACATGTCCTTATAAGTGAATGAAAAGACGTGAGCATGATCCTTGGTAATATTAGTTTCTCCTCCACTTCCTTGGTAAATAGAAAATAACTAAGCTTCAAAATCCTAGGGTTTGTGTCTATTCTAATGTTGATATCAATCATGTCTTCTATTAAATAAGCATTTCCTTCTTCAAACTCTAGAGGAGAAGGGGGAAGTTCAAGAGGTTATTCCTCTACGTCGTAAACTTCAAAGTTTTGCAAGGGGAATCGTATTGATTTTTTCTCTAATGTAATATGAAGGATGGGGGATGAGAGAAAATCCTCTCTTATGATGAGTGAGGGGAAGATTATTATACACATACAAGAAACCCAAAATTACCTTGTCATTTTTAGCATAACCCATGGTGACGAGCTCATTATTATTTTCCACATAAGGGTGTATTGTTGTAATAACATTTTTTCACTAAGGTTTCAAATCTCATGATAAAACAAACTCGATTTCGGTTAAATTTGCATCACTGGGGAAAATTGGGAAGAGGAAGAATTCATAGATTTGGCCAATTGATTTTCTCCTAGGAATAGCTTTAATGGCGATAAGGTATAAACTTTTTCTTATCTCACACACAACGGCCTTATAAAGTTATTGGTGTTCCACTCTAGTTTCATAAACTTTGGACACTTGATAAGATACTAGTTATAAATCCCCTAGGACCATAATATTTTTTACCTCCATCCTTTTTGTGACAATGAGGTTGAGAAGCAATGCTTTATACTCTACCTCATTATTTGTACATTCAAATCTAGTTTAAAAGAAGATACCATGATCTTCCCTTTTAAAGAGGTTAAGATCACTCCCGCACCCATACTTTACCAACACTTACCTCTATCATAATGGAGTGTCAATAGTTAGTGGGGAAGATAAAACCTACAAATTCCTTGGAAGATTCCTCTCACATCTCTCAAACTTCTACCATGCATATATCTACAAAAATGTCGGTGAGGAGAGAGGCCATGATAAGAAGATTGTCAATCCCATGTTGATTAAAAGGAAGGGTGATTGGTGAATCATTCTTTAAGAGCTTAAAAATATTTTTCATTATTTTTATGGGCATTATTTCTCTACAACAAAAATATTAGTATCACCTTTTTTGTAGCTTTGATTACTTTTGGTTTATCAATCTTGGCATTTGGAACCCACTTCATAGTTGTAAACATCTCCTTCGAAGGGATGATTTGTTTAGTTGGTTTGTGGGGAGTTCAAATTCAAAATGAAATCGGGTTTCATTTTTAGGTTTGCTAAATGTATATTGAAAGGCTTAATATCTCCTTGAATGATGAAGACCTTCCCCAAATGAATAAACCTTGTCTCTTAGAACAAAGTGGAAGGAATGGCCTTCATCTAATGAATCCAAAACCTTCTTAAGTAACATGTTATAATTGGTTTCTTGTGTCCCCGCATTTCACCTGAAACTGGGAGGACCCATTTGAAAAAAATCGTTCTTTTTAAAATAATAGGTCTTTTTGTGTTTTTATTGCCAGAAGATGTTTGTATTATGTTAGGATATTCCCAGTGTATCATACGAGCCAATTTCGACAAATACCCAGATGCCCAAACTCGTTTTATCCCTCCACCAAGTTTTGTCTATGAGAAATTTTTATTTAATTATTTATTAAATAAATAATGCCCCGTTTGAAGTAAATTGTGCTCTGGTTGAGTCCTGTTGAAATTTTGCATGTCAAGTATTCACTCATCTCATTAGGGTTTTCACCAGGAATGAATTCAGGGCATTGTCTGCAACTTCTGGCAATGTTTTTCACTTTTATTTATTTCTTTTACGTTTTTCTCTAGTTTTCTTGTTTGTTTCTTTGTGAAATTCCCCTAGGTCAATTCTTTTAGCCAATATAGTCTATTTAAATGTCCGAAGCATCTAGAGATCATCTACTAACATAGCACCAGAAGGAATCAGCCTCAAAATGCAAACTGCTAACCAAAAATGATGAATTCATGCACAAAAAGCCTCTCAGGGTAGGTCACATTTTACGGAATTAATGAGTGTAAGCTGCAATGGGATTTTTGGTAGTGGCAAGCAGGTGGGAATTTCTTACCTGCCTTATAGGGTGAAAATTCCCATGAAGTCAAAGTCACTTAAGCTACAATGGGAAAATTAAAGGTGGCAAAAGTGGTGGAATTTTTGCACTCGCCTTCAGCAGGTGAAAATTTTCTGCCGATGGGAATTTTCTTATAAAATAAAGAAAAATCCTTTAAATCACCAATGGGAATTTTCCACCTACTAAAGTGCTAACTTTTCCCATCAGAAGGTTTTATTCACTCAAACAAGTCGGGGGCTAATTTTAATGCAAGTCGAACTTTTGGAAAGTCACTTAAGCTGCAATGGGAAAATTAGAAGCATCATGTAGGTGGGAATTATTACCTGCCTTGCAGCATAAAATTTCCCATGATGAAAGTCAAATCACTTAAGTGGAAGAAGGGATTTTTAGAATTTGTGCAGTGCAGGGTGAAAATTCCCATCAGAAGTTGACTTCTTAAATTTAGAATTCACCCATGCCAAAAAGTGTGACCCATTTGGTGATTAAACAATGATATTAATGATATTTATTAATAGCTTTTCTGCCTAATTTTGGTGCCATGGATGAATAGAAAGTCAATGCATGAAGGCTAGTCAAAGAGAACTGAAGGTAGCATGCTAAAAATAAATAAATTAAATTTATTTAATGGCAGCCAACAACATGCAAAAATAGGCACCCAATTTGGGTGAATAAACATCATTGTTTATTAATTAATTGCCAAGAATATGAGGGGCAATTATTAAAAATAGAATGTTGAGAGTTATATAAGCATGGGCTGCCATAATGAAGATGTAATTAATTCTTTTAGCAGAGGATTGCAGCCCGAACAATTTTGGCGCCAAAGGAAGGAGGATTTTGCATTAAAGTTTATTTTCCACTGCGAGAAGCTTCCAATTTTGGCGCCTAGGGTTGGAATAGCCTGATTTTGGTCATTCTGAGCATCTGCATGTTGGTATAAGTGCTCTGGTGAATTAAATAATATTTTTGCTTGCTTTGCATGCAAGCAAAATCTCAAATTTTAGGGCAGCGGGCTTCATATGCAGATTTTTGGTGACAGAAATCAAGTATTCATGCTCTGGACTTCATCTTTGTCTTAAATAATCGGTATTATTCATTAAGGTATTCATACAGTGAAAGGAAGTTCAAATCAATGTCAGGTACATTGAATATATCTTTTGAATCTGAAGAAATTGATAGATCTACACGAATTGATCCAGTTCTAAAGAATTCGGCAGGAGTAAAAGAAAAAGAACGCAGACAAAGATTGCTCAGACAAAGACTGCTCCAGCCATGATGAAGCGTGATGATAGAGAGGGATTAGCAAAATCATGCATAGCTTCCAGATTTGTTGAAGTCAATGATACAAACATAGGCCCTGAACCTATCACCGATTTAATTGACAGATCCAGATCTCATAATTGCAAAGGTTTCGACAAAAAGGTCATCCTCTTGTTTCTGACACAACCCATGTAGAAGTCATTGCATGGAGAATTCCTTCCAAGATCTTGTGCATGTGCTCCCAATCTTCCAGTTGAAGCCTTCATCGAATTTACTTTGCATGTACTGAAGAAGAATTGCAAAAGCTTCAAAGATAAGAGGGAAGACAAGGCAAAGACAATACCCGCAAGCGAATCACAATCACCTGCTTCCAGATCCAGCTTGGTGAGAATCAAAGACAAAAGAGTCAACCGCATGCAGAATATGGAAAAAGAACAAGACTGGAAGTGTTGCAGCTTTCTTCTAATTTATTTTCCTCTTTCTTCTTCTTTTCTCCGACAAAGTAATTGAGCGATCAATTAAATTATAAAACTTAAGTGATTGGTTTAAAAGCCATTACTTGAAGAGGTCATTTACTTGGAGATAGGTGGCAGACATGCAAAATAGAAGGTTCTATTTTCAGTTATAAATCATGCATGTCATGCAAAGAGGAATTCCAGGAGGGAGATTGCCAGTTGTTTCTTTTACAACTTCCACATGTGTCAGTTCAGTTATAGTTTCCTATTTGTAATTTCCCTCTACGTATTATAAGTAAAGGAAGAACCTATGGGTTAAAAGAACAGATTTTGTAATCAGCATTCTTGTTTTCCAGGACTTTGAGCTAAAACCCTTAATAGCTTTTATAAGCAAAGGAATAAAGAGGAGATTTCTGGAGAACTTTGTGTCAACAGTGCATTCGTCTAGTATTTATTTCTAGATCTATTCATAAACTTTGTGTTATTTTAGATCTAGATCTGAAAGTTTCCTTTGCTTTGAATTCTGTATGTCAAGATCTATTTGTTCTATCTATGTGCATGCAATCAACTCTGTAAACTATTGCTTGGGTTGCACATCCTCTCTACTTTCTTCCATTTCCTATTATTTTCCTTTTATGTAGTTTTTTTCCTTTTTTACAATTTGTTTTTATTTGCTGCAAAACCACATAGCTATGGTTCATGAGCTACACGGTTAAAGTATTACCCACAAATGGATATGAGGATATATAACTGACAAAATCTTACACGAAATCCTCACTGGTAAATGAGGGAGATTTATCTCATGACTGCCTAGGTTTTCAGCTATGCAGAAAATCTAACCAACAGTTTCCATGTCTATAATGTAAATTTTGGTTAAAATGGTTTTTAGTCCAAGGGAAACACGAAGGATTATGGTTCCAATTGAAGTGTTTTTGAGTTTATCATAACCTCGTAAAGTATTTTTGTTAGAAGCGCAATTGGTCTCTCCATACCCTAACTTTTGCAAGAAAGAGAAGGGGACTACGTTCAGACCCCATCATTGATCATAGATCTTTTAATGTAATTTTTATAGACCCACACTTGTAAGTATAATGTGGAATCTCCTCTTTGGGTTAATTCAAAGCGTTATAAGGCATTTTACTTATATTGAATAAGTACCCAATGTCCCTCTCGATTTTTCTTTGGAGGATGTATGTCAAATTCAATGTGATTAAATTGAGCCTTGGGTGGAGTTCTAATATGGACTATATGGCCAAGACCTAATATGCCTAGAAGAGGCGGAATGATGGGCTAGTGAATTCTTTAAAAAGTCTAGAAACAAAATGTGGGAAAAGGTCTTGGTTAATTCGGTGATCAAGTCATATGCTCCTACAAGTTTGGGGACTATATGAGTATCATCCTATGATAAAGAGTAAGTGGGGAGAGGTTATGAAGCATACTCTCTTATTCTAGTCGTGGCATTGAATTTTGGTTTAGTTTCCAACTCATCCACTCCCACAATCTTTCTCTTATGCCTTTGATCTAAATTAGGAGAAACTCAAGCATTATCAAAAGTTGAGGCTTCATTTTCATGGGTTCTAATAGGAATAACCTTGTTTTGAGGAATTCTTTTCTTTTCTTCATGGCACTTAGGAATGGATCCCGATAAATACCCAATTTTTCTTCTTATGTGCAATGGGCCCTATGAAACTAGATTATGGGGATCCCTTGGGGTTCCCTAGGAACATGTCGATGAATACATTTTGTTGATCCTGCATTATTTGAATGAACTTATTACACTCTTTACAAATACATGAACCATGACCAATAACATAGTGAAATATGCAACATAAGTTGGGATTATAATACCTTAGCATCTAGTTTTAGTTTTTTTGTTGTTTGAACCCTTGATTATTGTTTTGAGGTTTATTATTTTATGTGTAATTTGATTCCACTTAATTGGGATTTTGATATTGGTTCCAACCTTGACCTTAATTTCACCGAGGTGGAGAATGGTTGACATCAACCACATTAATAGAGGGAATGGGCTTAAAGTTCCTTTGATTCCCCATGTTGTTGTTGTTAGTGTTATTAGTGGTGGGAACATTAGGCTTATTTTCTTAGTAATTAATACTATATGTGGTGACACCACAATTTTGATTCAATACTTTGGGCCCTTGGTTATTAGTTTCGTTGTTTTGATAGTTTGTGTTGTTATTGGTTATGATCTACCAACTTCCCATTGAGATCATAAGTCTTACATCCATTGTTGTTAGGAAATTAGTGCTCCTTGGGTTAATTCATATTATATGAGAGGTTAAGTTTTGGGTTGTTATAACACCCAATATAAATATAAATGTGTATGTTTATATGTGATTGTTTGGTTATTCAACCAACTCACAAATTTAAAATAATTTTATATGTGAAAAGTAATTCTAAGGAGTAAAGAGAATTGTGAAGTTTGTTATCCTTGAAAAAGGAATACATTCACATATATATTTATATACCTCGAATGATTAATATTCGAAATATAATATTATTGTGCATTAAGTCCGATCAACTTTTTCATCTAGTATGAGAGCGATTTTATATCCAAATGACAATCTGTGAATTTTTTCCAAACTTTTCATGAGATTCATTTCCCATTGAAGGATGCAAATCTAACTTTTATAGTTTTGTAAGGAGATTTGTATAACCTCACATACAACCTCAACAGATCAAGAATTTTACCCACTAGTGGAAAGACCCGAGCACTTGTAGATCTCTTGAAAATTATGGATATTTTCCTTATAATATGTCAAATCTACCTATGCATTTTATTTTTCCTTCACATGTGAATCTTCCTATGTGTATTTTTGGTGTGTGTAGATCAATAGGAAAAAATTTCCATTATGCATTTTCAAAAATTCTCTAACAACATGTCAAAATTGTTACTCCATTGTGTTGATCAATGACTTTCACTTTACACATGCCTTTGTTGGTTTTGATCGTGTTGCATTGAATTTTTTTGATGAAAAGGGATCTTATATTATATTAATTCAATAAGATACAAGATAAATTTCAACAAAAATTGGGTGGTATGAGAGCATGCCCCAAAACCACAAACAAACTAGGCTAAGCCTAGGAAAGTGACAAACACACTAGGCAATGCCTAGGAATACATCAAAATAGAAGATACAAAATTGAGTTGTTACAAAGCAAACATCCTGAAGGGGAGGGTCATGATCATCAAGCCATTCCTAACCTGGGGAGGTCTTTGTCAGCATCTAGATGTCCCAACTAGTGGGGTTCTTCTCTTTAGTGTCCATCGTCACCCATGTAGGAGAGATGGAAAGAGGAATCTATGGGAACTTGTCTAAAGGCGGTGGTAATGGAGGTGGAAGATTTCATCCATCTAGGGTGCACGACTCGAGAGTGAGAAACGAACCCCACCCAACGATGAGCGAGAGAGGAGCCCCAACCTTGCTGGCAAGATGGTGGAGTAACACTCTGTGTTATTAATCGGAGAGAGCAATGAGCTTGGCTGAAAGAACATCGTTGAGAGTGGTTACAATGACCACCATGGGGACAGCTTCTTCCACGTGGTGGAGAGCGCCGAGATGGCGAAGGTGGCTCCCGGGTGACATTACATGGGGCATCCCCCAATGCCGCAACAGAGTCTGTAGGTGGTCCACCTCTGGGAAACTTTATTAGCTTGGACTTGAATCTGTAGAAGCACATTAGAGATAACCATAGACTTGTTATACACTGAAAATTGTTGATCAACTTCAGAATTAGCAAAGAAAAAAAAACATTCTGTTCTTTCCATATCCAAAACAAAATTTCCCCTCTAAAAACATGCCAAATATGGGTGAACATGTGTGGAATTTTGGGGTTATCTCCTAAAAGAACATGTTGCCAAGTAAAACACTGAGGTCTGAGAGGAAAGAAAAAGGAATGAATCCAATTCCATGCAAGTTGTGCTTTTGGGAAAAAACCAAAAGAGGTGCAACAAAGTTTCCAAGTGGCCACAAAACAAACACTTGGGAGCTGGAACCCCAATTTGAACAAGTCGAGAGCCAATCTGGAAGACCTTGGTGCTAGAATACACCAAAGAAAATGTGTAATTTTGGTTCCACATAGACCGACTAAACAAAGTGTCAAATTTCCTTCTCTAGCATGATGGAGTATAATGTACCACCACCGAGTGTTGGGTTTTCATAATGGTCTCTCCATTTGCATTGAATTTTGAGTTCATGGTTTCCACATTAGTTTATTCTCAACATTGCATTGCTTTTATAATGTGCCATATTGAATTTTTTTAATTTCCACAACCTCCAACAACAATAAACACAACTTTTATGCGGCCACAAGCCCATAAGCCATGTGTATTAACTGTTAGTTGTATTTCAAAATGTTTGTCTTGTGGTCCATGACCAATTAAATGTTTGTTATTTATTTTAAAGATGTATTATTATATTAGTTTTGTTTATTGTTGTCTGTGTCAATAACAATTTGTGGCATTATAGATTAATTTCTATTTATACCTTTAGTTATATTAGAAAATTAGGTTTTGTCATGGATAATGTACAATTTGTATTTGTATAATTGTGAGTCAAGAGTTTATTATGCTATAATAATGGGTCATTAATTTTTGATAAAGAGTATGTTTTAAGTGGTATAGTCTTGTATCCATTGTCATATTGACTAAAAATATTTTTACATCGATAGTGTCATAGTAAAAAAATTCATTATAAGTTGTCTTATGGAGTCTAAGTGTCGAAAATAATATTAAAAAAAATTGCCTCACAGACCTATTTTAGTGTTACCCAACATCCAAAATTAAATGATTTCACATTGTCATTTGGTAAGGAAAAATGCAATCATTGAGGGACATGATCACATTTTGTTGATGTAGAAGTGTTAAATCGGAAGATGGAGTCATATGTAGGTTGAAGGTCGATCAACGACCTCTCGTCAATCACCACCGATGGTGCCACATCAAGATTTGGTGACATTTTTTCAATGTGTTTGCTTTTAGTTGCATGTGGTGTTTTTTCATTTGTAATGTCCCTATTTATATGAATAAATGGTCATTTCACATTGAGGGAAACATAATACCAATGTTCCATTTCCATTTTTGTGTATGAGCAACATTTCCTATGTCATCCCCTGAGGTAAGATATTGATGAGAGCTGATGAAAGTATTGCACATCGTGATGTGGTTGTTGGTAAGCCACTTGCAAAACCATCATTTGTGGTTTGTGGTAAACCACTTGTAAAACCACCACTTTTGGTTGTTGGTAAACCATATGCAAAACCATCATCTTTTGATTTGTGGTAAACCACTTGTAAAACCATCTTATGGTTTTGGCTATCCATATGTAAATCAATCATTGAGGTTTGTGATTGTCCTATGAAAATAACCAAATCATGAGTAGGTGCAGATACAAGATAGGTTTTCCCTATGTTTGCACTAAGGGGGAATGTTAGGAAATTAGTGTTCCTTGGGTTAATTCATATTATATGAGAGGTTAAGTTGTTGGGTTGTTATAACACCTAATAGAAATATAAATATGTATGTTTATATGTGAGTGTTTGGTTATTCAACCAACTCATGAATTTAGAATATTTCTATATGTGAAGAGTGATTCTAGGGAGTTGAGAGAATCATGGATTTTTTTATCCTTGAAAAGAGGAATAGCTTCACATATGTATTTTTATACCTTGAATGATTAATACACATAAATATAATATTATTGTGTGTTAAGTGTGATTAACTATGTCAATTCTCAATAGCCACTTGATCAATATTTATTATAAAGAGCACCCTCTATCACTTCCTCATAGGTATGAAAGGGGAACTTATGCACTTATTTTTAGTCTCCTGTTAAGTGAGTGAAGAAAAAGGTCACAACATTCTATTTGATTCATGTTAGGTGCGCTTGAAAAGAATAGATGACTGCCACCATCTTAGTATGAAGTGAGCAACAGATTCATTTTGTTCTTATTTAATGTGCACAAATTCCCTTATTTATGTGCATAATAAATTATTCATGTCAAATGGTTTAACAAATTTAGACACGAGTCGCTTAAAATAATGTATGGAGGCTTATGGGATTTAATAATACCAATCAAAAGTGATCCCTTCAAGGGTATTTGGGAAGATATCGACAACTACCACATCCCATGGGAGGAGTTATCTAATCACAGTAGCATAAGTCTTAATGTGAGTATTAAGATCTCCTTCCCTTTTAAAATTATGGAGATATAACAATGGGAGAGGAAGATCTAGCAGTGTGAGAGGAAGCATGAAACTTCATATTGTGAAATCGAGGGGTTCTTTCAAGTACTCGGTGTAGGTTCTCGTTATATAGGGTTATACCATGGAAGTTACTTGAGTGACAAGAGGGGGAGAATATGTTTGGTAAGGTGTAGCATGAATGCTAGCTGGAGTGTATAGGGTTATTTAGAATTGAGAAAATGATCTATGGAATGTATAGGCATTTATCTATGCCAACTTCGAGTACATATGCATGTAGGGAGGAACAACATTAGAGAATGCATTCATGAGTGTTATGTTATGAAAACCCATATTGTTAGGGGTTGCATTTGGGAAGACATTACCAATAGGTCCTTGGGTAGGGTATATGTAAGATAGGTGAGGACCCATTCCTAACATGCCAACCCCTATGAGAAGATCACCTGGATTAGACTGAATTGGATAACCTTGTTGCATATGTTATTGTATTGGTTGTGTGTTGGTGAAAGGGGCCTAATTTTTTTGTCTATGGGATAACCTATATTCTTCCCTATTACATGGTTTGGTTGTGGAGTTTGAGTGCTCTATAGCTCTTTAATCCTCCCTACTAGTGTGGAAATAACATCATTTGACGAGGACTAAGCCCCTTGTTTGGGAATGTAATGGGTATGATTCTATGGAGGGATGTGTGATATCCCGTATGAATTTCTCAAGAATTTTTACTCTTTTTGAGGTATGATATTTGGATTTGATAGGGTAGAAGAAACATTGTTTTGAAGGAGGGTAACAAAGGCGCACTTGTATCCTACCCAAAGATTCATCTATGGTTCCAAATAGGTCATTGATTTGGACAAATAGTGTTAAGATCACATCATTAGGTCACGGGTAAGATGAAATGGAATTAGATTTCACACTAATATGTGGCCTAGCTAAAACCGTGAGTAGAGATTTTTTTCTTTAGTGAATGTCGTGTTATTAGAGTTAGAAGGTTCTGCCCAGGCCATGATAGGTAGATGGTTGATCAATCTCTTCAATCCTCGGGTGGAGGAACTATTTGATGTTTATATGGAAGAAGTACATGGTAGATAAGAGATTTGATAATAGTTATCAGCCTAACTAGACAAAGAGGGTGACTTTTGAGCATTCATGTGAGTATAATAAGCCTCGAGGCCTAAAACATACCTATTATAGTCCTGACCCAACATATTTGGGGTGTATAAACACTCACATAATAATGGGAGAGGGAGAAGGTGGAATAATAGAAAGGGATTAAAATGGAAATGAGAAGAAAATAGTCCTTCACATCGGATTCACCAAATTTATTTATAGGAAAAATGACATGGGATTTCTTGTGCACTCAACTTCCTGAGGTCGGGCCGAGACAAATGAAATGGGGAAAATGTGATGGATGTGGATAGATATAAGATGATAAATATGAAAAATGTAGGAATGGATAATCGATGAGATTCAAAGGCTAAGAAACTCGTAATCAATCGACTTACAAGTACAAAACTTGCTCATCAAGGATAGTGAAAACTCATATGATCTTTGTGTGTGTGATGTTATGATCAAGGATAATTATTGTATGTAATTCTGATGTGTATCTTTTATACCAAATATACTTCATATTGGTTGGTGGACTCATGGAAAATGTTCATTTGTCTCTAAATATTTCTCTTTGGAGAGGGTCATACAAGAACATAGATGATTCACGAAGAAAATCAAATTATGGGTTTGCATTTCTAACTCGGTTTTTGCTTAATTGACCCAAAAGTTCTCGTGAATGGATAATTGTTCATTTAATGTGTCAAGTTAGATAACTATTCTTAGGGTCAAGGGAGTATAGTGGGAAAATAATACACACAATCCTAACTCTGTGTCTCCATGATACTAATCAATGCTTGGTGGGTAGATCATTGGTTCAAAAATGATTTTACGAGGTTGAGCAGTTGGAAAAGGTCATATATGGTTATCAACTCGTGAATGAGAATAAAGGAGACTAAATAAGCAATCAAAAGGACAATTAGAGGCTATGAACTAGTAAAGCATGAATTCATAATGACTAAATTTTGACTAGATTTATCATTTTGACTTAGATTCCTAACGACGTTAAATCTTAACACTAAATAAATAACATAAAGAAATCTAATTTAAACAAAAGACAAGTAAACTTAATCTTTTAATTTATTAAATTCCTTCCTAGTTAATTAAATAAAATAAATACAACTATTTTATTCTATCTTTTTGTATTTTGGAAAGCTTTTTTGAAAGAAAAGAATTAAAACTAATTAATTAAGCTTTATCAAAGAAATATTTTAAAATAAATACATGAATGGAAAACATACATAGGAAGTTATGATGTCTTTTTCTTTTAATAACACTACAAATAATTTCCTTTGATTTCAATAGACAATGCCTATACTAAAACTTTTAAAGAAATGAATTACATCCCTAACTTGGTCACTACAATACTCTAGTAGATTTTCCAAATGTTATTAATGATGTATCTAGTGTCTCCTCATTTAAAATCCTTTCAATGTGTGAGTTCCAAATTATTCAAGTGGGCAAGGCAATAGATAACAACAAGAAATAGAGAAAATTGGTCCAGTGTAAGGAATGTAGCTGGAATATGAGCAATAGGGAAGCAAGATAGAGAAGTGTTATATATTTAAGAACCTCTCCAAAGTCTAGTAGCATAACACTTCTCAAAATTCAAAACTCCCAACCCGTGATACAAACAAAAATGATACTTTTATAATTTGTTGAGAAGAAGAAGTTAAGAACACATGTCAATCAAGAAAGGATGACTCAGCCAAATGGGAATAATTCAACAGATCATTTTTTAATGAGAAGGAAGGAGAAATCCAAGACCATTCCAATGAGCCTATTTTTAGCCAATTTGACCAAGTGAACTAGGAGAAAATCAAATTACAATCAAAACACACATTCAAAATGTGTGTTTTAATTTTTGTTTACACGGTAACAAGACCTCCCATATTGTCATAGGAGTAATTGTGCAATCGTTGCTCTAGAAATAGAAAAAAATTGTACAAGTGTTATGGTGGATGCATAACCACTTTGCTAAAAGGCAATGCAAAAAGCTAGAAAAATGAATCGAAAGTAAATTGAGGGTCCATAAGCGGGGTGAAATAACTAAACTTAGTCAAGATGGAAATTTAAAGGAGAGTGGAAAGGATCGGATCTTGTTTTCATTTTAGAAGTATCTTTGACATCATTGGATGCATGTCATGTTTAAATGTTACTAAAGATGTAATTTTGGGTGTGTACAAGCACCAAATTTAAATAGTGGTGTGAAAAAAATGTGAAGATGGAGTATACATCATAACACAATAAATTATTACATGAACTCCATATAATAGATAAATGTTAGAAATTTAATGATGGGTGAAAGGATAAGCTATAATCATGTAGAAATGCATGAAAATAGGGAGAAGAAAACACACGAAGGAAAATTCCATAAGGTACATTTTATCCGATGGCAATGTGTAAGAGTATTTGACACAAGAAAATGAGGGTATTGAGGAGAAGGCGGTTATTTAAAAACATGAATGTGAGGAGGATGACTTGAGATCACAATTGGAGGTGATATTGCAAAATTAGTTATATGTATGTAAGGTCCATGGATTGGAAAAGTTGAAGAGATCATGCAACTAAGAGTTGAAGAGTGAATAGAAGTGGAAAATCCTAGTGGGAAAGGAGAGAAGGAAATAGATTTTTCCTTAAAGGGAAATATAAGAATAGTGGCTAGCAAGGACGGTTGTAGTATTGCACATAATAAAGAGGTGCGAGGAAGAAATGGAAAATAAATAGCTCTACATAGATATTATAGTGAGAGATGATGATAAAAGTGTAGAGTAACATTGAGCATAGAAGTAAGAGGAAAGTGCAAGAGAAAGTAAAGGGAATAAGGCTTAAAACTAGTGGGGAGGTTATGACACAAATATATGAATGTATTGAAGAAGAAATGAGGATGGGGACACATAGAGAGAAAAACTACAAGGATAATTTTGCAGAAGAAGAGATTAAGATAGAGCACGCAAGATAATCAAGGTGCCCATGAGGCCATAAGGAAGGAATGGGAAATTTGTAGACAAGAGGATTATGATCTGTTGTTATGCAATTCATACAAACACATGGGTATTGTATTTAGGAGGAGGTGGATGGATTATGACTTGACAATTGTCGAGAGGTAGAAAACTCGTTGTCTAGAAGGAGTCGAAGAGAAGGAAAGATGAAGGGAAATAATATGCAAAGATATCCCTGCAAAGTTGAAAAAGGCATGAAATTAAAAGGAATGTAGATGAGCAAGTGACAAAAGAATTGGATCTCATTGGAGATAAGGGAAAAGGTAAAGACAAGACAAAAAGGCTTTGGGAAGGAAAAATAGAAAAATGGGAGATAGAACTCATATAAAATGGATGAAAAAGGAACATTTAGAGGAGGTAGTTGGAATATGGTGGGTTTAATCCCAAAAATGTATATAAGGAATTGTTAAAATTTCACCACAAATTTGTGAAAAATATTTGAAAGAAAATAAAAAAACACGGAGGTTAAAACTAGGCTCATTAGATAAGGAATTTCTGACTTAGCATCCATAGTACATAGGGTAATCTTATTACACACTCAATCCACTTGAGCTAGATCTGGAGTTTTAAGTAACTTAGATGTTTAATATAACAACAACCTAGGTTCAAAGTAATCATGTATCGTAGTTAGGAATTTCAGATTTTTTTGAATAAGGTAGTATCATGTTGTTGTCATGCATTTTTACAAGTCCAAAAATTCAAACTTGAACCATGAAAACCAAGCCCAAGTGTCAAAACTTGCTTGAAAATCCTCCTAAACCCCTCTCTAGATTAGTTTTTCCTTTGTATCATGCTCCTCCCAAACTTTTAGGTCCCCCTAATGTGTTGTACAAACTTTCTCTAGTGTTTTAAATGTTGTGACATGGTCATTCATTTCATTCAATAAAGTGCTTTCAAATGCTAGTTCTCTTATAGGCTTATAAAGGCTAATTTTGTCCTTTTCAGACGTGTGTGCATCCTTCGAGATGGATGTGAGGGCCCACAATCATCCATAAGTGGTATTGAGAGTTATGAAATTTTTTTAAGGATGTTTAAGAATATTTAGGAAAGTTTTGGAGGTCTAAAGACAATTGTACAAAAGCGGGTTTTCAAGTGTGAGGAGTATTCAATCAAATTTAGAACCGAACTCCGCACTTCACCAAAGAATTTTAGAGCTCTGTAAGGAATTTAAAATCAAAAAATAGGCATTGGAAATCTGGATTAATTCTCTACATTATGGAATCATCAATTTGTCCACAAGACATGTTTATTTCTCAAGGTAGCTCAATCTTGTCAGACACACCCTGTTGTCCCAAAGAAAAAGGGGACATTTTAGAGATAATAGAAGAATCATGTCCTGAAACACATCCCATTGATCTTTAAATGGTCTTGGGAGTCAAAATCATATAAAACTTCATAAGAAAATACCATCTAGAGCTTCGAGAATTTCATTTTCAAGTTCTTTTTGGTGCAAGGTATACTCAGTCAATTTTTGAAGTTTGGATCCATGGCGAATTTATTGTCCTTCTTCCCCCTTGTCCCTCTTTTCCCTAGACATAGGGGACAAAAAAATGCACCCTTCCTCAACTCTTCCCCTTTGTTCCTCATATGACCTTCCTTCAACCCGATAAAGAGCTTAACCATTAAAACCTGATTTTCCCACCATGCACTAGATTTTAACAAGTAGCACCATCCTAGTCAAGGTGCCTTTCTTGACCCTATTATACCTAGGATAGATGGGACATAGGGGACACAAAAATGTGGACCATCCTATCCCCTTCTTAGGTTCTCCATATGATTAAAGTTTTATCCCACCAGGTGTCAAATCATGATTTTCACATCTCCTTCTCCTCTCACCATGCAACGACACTTGTCATGATCTAGATGAGGGCACACTTTTGTGTACCTCTTGTCCTAAGACAAAGGGTATGGAGAGGATTCAAAAAATTCTCCACCCCAAGCCATCAACATCCTTATTTTAAAGCATTGATGCTTTCTCACCCGTGGACATAAAAATAGATTGTCGTGTAGCTTTAAAAACACAAAGCAATCATTTTTAACTCCATTCCTTCACACATTTCGACCATTGATGCCATTTTTGATGTCATAAACCTCCAATAACCTTATAAATCACCAAGAATGTTGTCAAAGTCTTTCCAGGCAACCATGAATGTAAAAAAAAGACAAATTCATAAGTTTCAAACTTGTAATCAAATTCCATTGAAATTTTCTCAGCAGATCTTCATCCCAGACACCTTCAAGAACACTATCATTGCAAATTTTATGATGCCCTATATATTTAATAGTAGTGAACGTGAAACCCTTTCCCTAAAATTTTCTATTATAATTTGGGAGAGTTATTGCAGACGAATCACTATGAAAATTGGAGCACGAGATCCTAGAGACGAGTCGCTTCTGATGAGGGAATTTTTTTGCAAACATACATTGGTAAGTGCACATTCCAAAAAATAAAGTATCTAATGATGCCACTTAATAAAAATAAAAACCCTCCAAAAAACAAAAAACAAAAAATTAAAAAAGATTTTTTTTACTAAAAATAGAAACATTCTAAAAAAATCAATGAAGGTATTCTCAATATGTTAGGAGCTTAAAGAGATTGAATTTGAGAAAAAAATCAAATTTTCCCAAAAACAACGCTTAACCCCACCTACAAAAAATAAAAAGTTTCAGTTTTTAGTGTAGAAAGTTGTTAGTTTTATTTTCTCTCATCTTGCTGATTTTTACATCATGAAGTTCAAGTTCTCTAGTCTAGAACCTATTTCAACCCCGGCATCCGGGTGTGGGTGACAATGATGTTGCTCACATGGACCTAGAAGACATGAAAATTTAGATTCTTAGAGGCCCAAGGGAACCAAAGGAAGACAATATTTTCACAAGAAGATTATATGTTGCAGGAGGTCATCCTCCTGTTTGTTCGGAGTATGGAAGTGGTGCTTTAGCATGTGCTCAACAATATGAGCTAGAATCAAGGATCATAAGAGCAGATTAAAAACTCCATACTTGTGTTGCTCAATCTGAAGGGCATTTCGCAATGTATGCAAATCCCGATAGGTAACAATATAGTCATAGTCATAAAGGAATTTACATCAAGTGATTGGTGAAGATAGAATCCTCTCTCGTGTCCTTACATTGGGATCATGGTGAAACAAATAAAGAAGCCTTCTCATGTAAAAAGACCTTATCTATACATGAGTTTCATGAAGGATATTCAGATGCAATCATTCTGCTGAGCAGGTAATGGGTGAAGAGGCCACATGATATTTTCAAGATTGGATGGCACAATTCATCCTCATTGTCATCAAAGGGAATCAGATGATTGATTGTGGGAAAATCATAAGTAATAACCTTTACCATCAATTTCTTCATTTTCATGTCACCAAAAATTCACAATGACATCATATCTGGTATATGCTCTCAGAGTACAAGACCATTTAGAGGCATGACTATTGCACAGAATGTTTCTCGGAGATCCCCTGTTTTTGAAATGTACCCACAACTTTCTTTGAAGGAAAGCAATCATCATTTTACAAGGGTGAATGATCCATTCACAATGTTTTTCATATGGTTGTTGGAAGGAAACCCATAATTGAGATTGTCTCCTCGGGTTGCATAAACATTGATCAAGAGATACAGTCCTATTTCACTTAATTTTCAACCTTCTCTTATATCGAGTCTCGGGGTTTGACCTCACTCCTCCTGAGACTCCCAAGATACCTCGGTGATGAGATTTTGATGCTTAGAAGGAAGGACACATGTCTTTACTCGATTGGATGGTCGAGTAAATCGGTTAATCAAGGAAATGGTGGGGCGTGGAACATTTCCCTTTATGCCCTTGGGGTCTAACTTGTCCAATTGGAAACGTGATGGGATCTTGTTGGAGGTTGGATCTTCAAGGGATAAGGTGAACAAGCAATATGAAACTGAACGGAAGCATAA